>CM064524.1:8900832-9138332 GCA_032716605.1 Paralithodes platypus
CCAATGGACTTCCACCTGGGGCCTCCGAGTCAACCCCAATAAGACTTGTCTTCCAATTTTATTCCCGGAAACGACCTGTTCCAGCGATAACCCTCAAGTTCAATGGCGTCAATCTTGCACAGTCTGCCAGTCATCGCTACCTTGGTGTGGTTTTTGATGCCCCGGACCATATAGACTACCTTGTGGACTCCTCACGACAGCGCCTGAACATCATGAAGGCTCTTACTGGTACAACGTGGGGTGCACATCCATCTACTCTCCGCATCTTCTACACTTCATACATCCGTAGTAAGCTGGATTATTGTTCCCAACCTTTTGCCTCAGCATCACCAACGACCCTCAAGAAACTAGAAGTGGTGCAAAACTCTGCCATGAGACTGATGACGGGTGCCCTACACTCCTCTCCAATCGCTGGGCTTTGCAGTGAGAGCAATCTCCTGCCCCTGATATGACGAGATATTTTATGTACATCTTACTTTGCTGTCACCTATAGCGCACCGACATCTCACCCGTTCTCAGCCAACCTACGTGATGTCCCACTCTACCCAGATGCCCCTAGGGCGTGCAAAGTGCCATTTCGGGAAAGGATAGGCCCTCTCATCCAGCGCCACACTTTCATCTTCAGAAACAGCCACGCAATACCTCTGGTACCCCCCTCTCCCTCCATGGGATTTTGTGGCTCCGAATGCATCGATAGACCCTCTACCTGGTATGCGGAAATCTGACGGCCCGTCCCATATCAAGCAAGCTATTCTTCAGTTGTTTACCACCTTCCCTGTTGACACTACTTACGTCTACACTGATGGGTCCCTCATCCATGGTGCTACCGGTATCTCCGTCTCGACAGCTTTGTTGGGTTCCTAAATTTCATTTAGTCCAGGGATGGCGACTGCCCCACCGCTCTACCATATTCACCGCTGAACTTTTTGGCCTCTTCAAAGCTCTCGAGACCACGGTCACCCTTCCCCCTGGTCATTATATCCTCTGCTGCGACTCTCCGAAGTGCTCTCCAGTCCATCCTCCTACACCACTAAGACCAACAAAGAGCTTGTCCACCCGATCCTACAGCTTCTTGCTCGTCATAAGAGTAATGGCTCCTCAGTGTCCCTCCAATGGGTTCCGAGCCATCGGGTCTCCTTCACAACGAGATCGTGGATTCCCTTGCCAAGAACTTACACTCCCTCCAGCACATCACTAGGCTCCCCTACACAGTACGAGACAGGAAAGTGATCCTTAGCGACGCATTGCGACAAACATTTATCCACGATTGGAAGGCACAGATAACGAATACCCGTTATGGCACTGTCAAGGATGACTGGATGGTTTGGCGGCACACACGCTATAAGTCTCCATCTCTCAATAGGGCAGCCACACGTCTTCGGCTGGGACACTCCCGGTTGGCGGCACATATGCATCGCCTAGGTCTCCACCAAGATGGCCACTGCCAGCACTGCATTACCCCTGAAACTGTTGAACATTTCCTACTACATTGTCATAGATATCATGGTGCCAGGGTCGCCTTAAGGGAATGCATTCTCCGCCAGGGAGGACAGTTTACCATCAAGCATATTCTTGGAGGAGCACCTCTCAACACCACCGATCTTCATATCATCTCCACTGGACTCTCTACGTTCCTCGCTGCTACAGGGAGGATCTCCGACCTCTGACGACCCTCCAACTACCGCTACTCACCGTTACTCATCTTCTGCACACTCCTCACCATCTACAGTATGTTACGTGCTAGAAATCGTGTCCCCTCGCCATGAACCTTAATTAAGTCTTGTACTACTTGCGCAGTTATCTGGGGGCTACATCCCTGTTGACACTGTGCATCGTGAAGGAGAAGATGGTCTATGTTTATGTTTATGTTTATGGTCTATGTGTCTATGTTTATGGTCTATGTGTCTATGTTTATGGTCTATGTGTCTATGTTTATGGTCTATGTGTCTAAGGTTATGGTCTATGTTTATGGTCTATGTGTCTATGTTTAATGTGTCTATGTTTATGGTCTATGTGTCTATGTTTATGTTTATGGTCTATGTTTATGGTCTATGTGTCTATGTTTATGTTTATGGTCTATGTGTTATGTTTATGGTCTATGTGTCTATGTTTATGGTCTATGTGTCTATGTTTATGTTTATGGTCTATGTGTCTATGTTTATGGTCTATGTATTTATCTAATTTATACAGTTTTTAGTTTCCTCGTTAGACCTCTAGCAAGCTTAAAGTAACACCACCTAGACCCCCAGTCAAGATAAATGTATTCATTTTTCGGTACAAAACAGGTCCCAACCAAAGGCCAGGTCCTTCTAAATTTACAGGCTCGCTACCACTCGCCATGAAAACATCGACATCTAAATGGTACGAAAGGTCTAACTATTGACAAAGAAATGGGGCAAAACGTTTGAAATCGGCAAACTAATGGAACGAACGTCTTAGCCTCAAAACGAATATATACTAAACATAAGAGGGAGAAGTGGTTATCTTTGTTTTGTTTTCAAAGTTTATAATTAGACGGTTGGCAATACGGTTACCTCACCCCACGTTCAACATACACACTCTTATTACTGACAAAGTACAGTAGTTTATGTGATATAAACGAATATGTGAAATGTCACGCCCATTATACAGTATTTTATATTTAGTTTCCCATAAGATGACCGTTATATTTCATATAGAGCATTATACAGGATATACAGTGTATACTGAGTATTATATACTGTATATATATATATGTATATATATATTGTTACGCATCTTGATTCAAAAGTGGTTAACTAAATAAAACTAGATCGAACAGACACTATGAAAGGGTATCAAACAGCTGAAGGCCAATAGAACTTAACCCTTAATTAGCGGCGAGCAACATAAGTCGAGTTAAATAAAGCTGGACTATGTGGCGGCGCTCGACATAGGTCGAGTGGCAATTTCAGCACGTAATGTGGCTGAGAGAGAGAGACAAGTGGTGGCAGGAGACTAGCGAGCGTATGACTGCTCCAGACCACCGCGGCGAACCTACTGACACAAATCTCAGCTCCCTCCTCCCTCTCTCACTCGCTACATACTCAATTATGTACCGAAACTACCGAATTACCTGCTTTTTGCACTCGCGTTGCACGGTTATTGCAAGAAAACTATCCATCATACAAGGATCGTTATGGTGTCATTCGAAAGCTCTGTTTATGCCCTTTCAGGGATAGGTACTTGTTTTACGTTCTGGGTCTTATTTAGGCATGAAAATGATCACGTAAACAGCCCTATTTTGGCTAAAAACACCCCGCTGTGCGGTACATATAAATAAACCGCATAGGCCGCTCGTAAGGTGTTAAAATGTTAAAGTTTGTTCTGTTGTTACTTGCTTTCCGTTAGCTGTTGGGACAGTTATCCTTTATACTCTGATACACTTCAATTAGATTTAATCATGAAACTATTTAAATTTATAAAGAATTATTTAATGTTTAATGTTAAGTAAGCTACTAATTACGAACAGAGAAAACCTTGGTATGTAAGTAAGGACTTTTAAGCAAATAAAAACTAATTATATACTAAAGTAATTAATCTGGATTATGTGACGCACATCAGCTCCCCAGCGACCACAAGGGGGTAGGGGCTCGCTCCCCATCCTCTTCTCCCCTCTCCCCAGGCAGTGTTATGGGTAGGTTATTGATTAAGTTCTAGTTTCTTCCTAGTGCATCATAGTGTCACAGGTAGTCCAGAAATACTCTTTATTTTTACCTGTGACAATGCATTGTATTTTATTCCAGCTGTCATAGATTTAATAGGAAAGCTACTAGAGTCAATTATTGCTAGTAAAATTAGAAACCACTTAGATACATTTAATTTAATAAATTCTTCTCAGCATGGATTCACTCAGGGACGTTCTTGCCTTACTAATTTGCTTAGTTTTTTCTCAGAGGTATATGAAGCAGTAGATAATGACAAGTCATATGATATAATATATTTAGATTTCAGTAAAGCTTTCGACAGAGTCCCCCACGAGAGATTGATGAGAAAGGTTGAGGCGCATGGAATAGGTGGGGCGTTGTTGGGATGGATTAGGTCATGGCTAATTGGTAGGAAGCAGAGAGTCAGCATAAATGGTACGAAGTCAGAATGGGGAGCAGTCAAAAGTGGTGTCCCCCAGGGATCTGTATTAGGTCCTCTGTTGTTTGTTATATACATAAATGACCTTGATTTAGGTATAACTAGTAGGATAAGTAAATTTGCAGACGATACCAAGATGGGGAGAACAATTGATTCAGATAGAGATATAGAGTGCCTCCAAAGGGATCTAGATACCTTACACGAATGGTCAGTAAATTGGCAGATGAAGTTTAACATTGACAAATGCAAGGTATTAAAGATAGGGAAGATGCATACAAATGTTAAATATAAACTAGCTAATGTGGAATTAGAAAACTCGAATTGTGAGAAAGATCTAGGTGTGTTTGTTAGCAATGATTTGAAGCCTAGACAACAGTGTATAAGCGTTCGAAACAAGGCAAACAGGATTCTCGGGTTCATCTCAAGGAGTGTGAGTAACAGAACTGCTGATGTTATCTTAAAACTTTACTTGTCATTAGTGAGACCCCATATGGATTATGCTGTTCAATTTTGGTGTCCTTATTACAGAATGGACATAGATTCATTGGAGAGAGTACAACGTAGAATGACAAAAATGATCCATAATATTAGAAATCTTCCGTATAAAGAAAGGTTGAAGAAATTAGGCTTACATTCGTTAGAGAGACGCAGAGTTAGAGGGGATATGATAGAGGTGTTCAAGTGGGTTAGTGGGATTAACAAAGGGGACATGACAAATGTACTAAAGCTCAGTGATAGCGAAAGAACTCGTACCAATGGTTTCAAATTAGATAAATTTCGTTTCAGAAAAGATATAGGCAAATATTGGTTTGGTAACAGAGTTGTAGATGGGTGGAATGGACTACCAAGTGCTATAGTGGGATTAAAAACGATAGGGAGCTTTAAGATAAAATTGGATAAGCATATGGACGAGAAGGGTTGGGTGTGAAGGGGGATCAGCAGGGTTGGGCCAATCAGCGCTCTGCAGACCCCCGTAATCCTGCGTTAATCTCTAACCGTTTTGGTAAGATGATCCTCAGGGTATTAGAGTGTTGAGCCTATAATTGGGCTTTGTAATTGGGGTTGTGTGGGACAGGGATCTGCCTTGCTTAGGCCAATCGGCTTTCTGCAGACTCCCATTTTCTTATGTTCTTATGTTCTTATGTTCTTAATGTATAAGATGCATTGTGGAGGGAGAGAGAGAATAGCGAGAGCGCGGTGGTAATGTGTGCGTGCGTAGGTATGTGTTGCCTCCCTCACTCGATGAGTTTTCCCGCGCCCTTGATTGGCTGGTGGCTCCTGGCGCCTTCTGCAGCCCTGCTAGCTGGTGACGTAGTCGTCTGTGATTGGCGGCCGCGGTCCTGGGACGGTGATGCGGGCTCCTGTCCTTGTGTCTCCCTCAGAGCTCCTCTTAGTGCTGTACCGCTAACATCCCCTTGCAATGTATCAGCCCACCTCACCCCCCTATTGTGAACTTTCTCTACCACTGCTTACCTTCTTCTCTCTGTATATCCTACTATTAATTAACTGCCCTTCCCCTTGACGTTGATTTCATGTATCCTTCACTGTATTATACAGCGAGCTCTCAGAGATATTATATGTACGTAGTTAGGCATTTTGGATCAGAGGGTTATCCATTTTGGCTTGGGGAGGTTTGACATACTCATTGTGTTGCCCCAACCTTATTTTCTTGGGCGTCTGCCAGGTTAGTCGATGCTAGACTGGGGAGAGGCTATCAGGTTGCAGTTTCCTATGAGCATAGACTTCGTTGAGCCTATGCAACTGTACCGGATACCTGCGGAGGCCTAGGTCATTTTCTTGTCTGTGTACCTTAGAGCCTAGCACTGTGTTAGCGTGAGGGCGTTTGCCTAGTCCACCCAGCACTGTGCTAGCTCGTTAGCTTTTGACTTAGGAGGGTCGCCAGTAGAGAACCAGGTACACGAGACCTGGATCTCTCAAGAGAGCACCCCGTCATTTAATGTAACTAGGCGCACAGACTTGAGAACGACACTAGGCTACTGAGCAGGTGGCTCGGCCCAGGTAGCCTAGCCTACGACTCCCTTGCTAGACTTCGTCCACCTGGCAGACCCCCGATTAGGGTTTATAATCTCATTGTGTATATGTGTGCAGCATTATTGCTCCTTATGTTTATAGTAAGTCGTGATTGTTGCTGAGAGACCCAACCAGAGCAGGCTAGTGTCTGGTGGGAGAAAGCACATCTTTTTGTGGTTAGAGTTGAGACTGCCGACTGTTTTATAATTACACCTGTGCCAGATAACACCGTATGTCCCTACACTATATATGTTCCCACAGTAATAATACACAGTTCAGAATCCGATACGTACTTCTTAGTTGCATCTGACTTTTGCAGAAGATTCCGGCATGATGCTTTAGGACTTTCTTTGTTTCACTTTCTTTCAGATAGGAGTGACAGTTTACTGATTATTTAACGTAACGTTAATTATCCTTCTTCTAGTTTGCTATTAAATCGTTGCTGCGATTTAATTACGCTATCTATCTTTTTCCTTGTATACTTTAATAAAGTAATCGTATGTTGTATGAGTATAGGCTGCTTCAGTGATCATCAGCCTATAGTGTGCACCTTTTACAGAGTCATAGGATACCTCGTTGTCCAGGCAAGACTCAGGGCGGTATAGGTGTTTTGTTCTCCAGTGGTTAAGGCAGGGGTTGGAACTAGTGTTACTGTTGTTGCATTTAGCCTTATCTAGTCCAATGATGAAGAGCCCTGTGTCTTGCAGAACCTGGATCGTAACAAATGGCGACCTTGCTTAGGATATTGTGAACTTAAGAAATACTGTGGGAGTATAGTGGTAATTTTTTGTATTGAGGAATACAGTGGACACATATTTTTTTTGGCAAGCAGTATAACACATAAAGAGGCTTCAGATAACTTTAAGTGAATAGGTGCTTGCATAAGAGATTATAGATACTTTTTGTTTTTGTATAAACTTGTGCACTTCTCAGTATACACCATGTCTAGCAACAGCTCCGTTAACGGGGATAATCAGACAGTACAGCCTACGGGTGTTGAGCAGCAGCAGGAATTTAATGATGGCATCAGAGTTATTAATTGTGAGGCTGATGCAAGGAAGTTTGTGGAGATACCAGTAATAGCGAGTCGGTTGGAGGGGATTGATTGCTATGGTCTGCGTTGTTTGGCCACGGTCCTGGGGCGTGTCGGCTTTGGCAGCATGTCTAAGAGTGACCTGGTGCCTTGTGTGTTGGGTGGTGGCAGTGGGTTGCAGGGTGGAGCGGGGGCTTGGGAGCCTTTATCCAAGCCTCCCTTCCACTCTACTCCTATAGCGCCCCCTAGGTTACCAGACCTTGGCACGCTTCCGCAATCTGATAGTCGCTGGCAGCGTGGTTTGCCACTGGGTGGGTCTCCTATAATTGCTCCTCCCCCTCAGGGTTTGACTGCTGATATGTTGTTACAACTGGAGTTGGCTAAGATTCAGGCTGAGGAGAAGTCTGAGATGGCTAAGATCCAGCGTGAAGTTGAGATGGCTAAGATTCAGGCTGAGATGGCTAAGATTCAGGCTGAGGAGAGGACAGCATGCCGTGAGGCGGAGTTGCAGGTTGAAGCAACTAGGTACTGTGCTGAGATGGATGTTGAGAAGTCTAGGGTGGAGACAACAGGGCGGCATCTTGGTTCTGGGAATCGTGGGTCTGAGTCTTTATCGCACTTGATTAAATTAGTCCCTGTGTTCGATGAGTCTGGTGTGACTTAGTTTTTTGCACGGTTTGAGAAGAAGTGTCGGGAGAATGAGTGGCCGGAGATTAAGTGGGCAGCCCTTGTATCATCAAAGCTTGTTGGGAAAGGTCTCAAGGCATATGACTCGCTGTCATTGGAGGACTGTACTAACTATGTGGTGTTGAAGGAGGCTGTGCTCCGGGCCTATGAGTTGCAACCAGAAACCTACAGGTTGAAATTTCGGGGCGTTGAAAAGAGCAAGGAGAGCTCTTTCCTTGAACATGCCCGGGAACTGACTGACACTATGGGGAACTGGCTCCGGTCTGAGAATGCGACAACAGTTGATCAGGTTAAGCAGTTATTTTTATTGGAGCAGTTCTTCCGGTGCACAGGCAGCGACCTGACATTAAACCTGAAGGAAAAAATATGCCCTAAGACCGTAGAGGAGGCAGCTAAGCTTGCTGACCTCCGGCTTTCTTTGATTCGTGGGTGCGGGTCTGCTCATCGTAGCGAGACAGGTAACAGGGGGCGTAACACTCCACCCCCCAGAGTCAATGAAGCACAAAATAACACTGTAAAAGGTAAGAGCAATGATACCCATTATAACTACAAACACAAAACCGTCCCGTTTTCAAAAGGGCAGGGCCCTTCCCCACCACCTCAAGGGGGGAAGTCTAGTGGTGAAGTGAAATGTTTTAAATGTCAGGAGGTGGGTCACTTTGCACGTACATGTCCGAGTAATATTCATGCTAAGCCTGTGTCTTTGGTTCGCAACATGGGGGTGTCTCTGAGCTCTTCTGCGTTTGCCCGGGGTAGGTCGTCAGTTGCGGGGACACAGCCTGTGAAGAAGGGTTTGGAGGGCTCGACACCTGTCCAAGACACTTTTTGCAGCCATCGAGGGCGTGGGCTTGTGAGCTGGGGGAATACTAAACATCAGGTCAAATTGTTGCGTGACACTGGGGCATCACAGACACTTCTTAGAAATTTCACAGGCAAACCTATAAACGCGGCTCGAGTTGTTGTGGTACAGGGGATCAATGCTACCAGGTCATACCCGTTGATTAGGTTGGAGCTGGAGGTGGATGGTGTGTGTCTTGAACTTGATGTTGGGATCATAGAGAGCTTGCCAGTTGAGGGCGTCGACCTCCTGGGCAACGACTTTGCGGTGCTCACTTCGGAGGTTCCACCCTTAGTTGTTGCCGAGAGGGTGGCCGACGTTAATAGGGAGAATCGGGAGTGGGTCGAGAGGTGTCAGCGTAAACAGATGGCCTGTGCAGTCACCCGTTCTTGCGCGTCAGTTCAGTCACAACCATTGTCTCAGTCTTCAGACCAGCGGAGGAACGGTCGGAAGGAGCAAGCTGAAGCTGGGAGTTTTGTGAGTTTTGCTCCAGCGGCTCTCCTTAGCGGCTTAGTACTTGACCCAGAGGTGAGCTCCGGAGTGGCCCTAGAAGCTGTCACCCCTAGTGACATGGTTGGGCGTGATGGCACTCCGCGACTTAGTAGTTCCCAGTTGGAGGAGAGTTGTGGGAACGGGGCTATCAAACACGAGGATGGGGAAACATGTAACGTGAACATGTTGGAGGAGTTTGTGAGACAACCACCTGAGCAGCCTACTGTCCCTACGTTGGTCTGCAGCGGCCAAGGTGGAGAAGGAGAGGGGGGCAGTAGGGCACAGGTGGAGGAGAGTAGGGATTTTCATGTCTCGGCGGAGCAGTGGGCGGGGGACACGAGTCTGGTGGCTGTGGAAGCGCTAGAGCACCTGCCTGAGCAGCAGTGTGCAGTGCTCCAGCACCAGCTCGGTTCATACCCCACTGGTCGTGCCGAGCCCCTGACCCTCACAACTCGGGCGGTGCAAGATGTTCCGCGGGCAGGTCACGTGAATGTTGAAAGACCGTTAGCCTCGTTTTGGTGGTTCAAGGTGGGTGACGAGCCTTGGACATGGTTGTCAGGTCAACCCATGGCTGCCAAGGGTGGTGGTAAAAAGGAGGACTTTGAGCAGATTGGCGAGGTTGACTGTGGCATAGAAGTGCCCGGTCGTCGCATAGCCTCCCAATGCTGCTCTAGTCGAATGCAACAGCCCTACCATAGACCGACTGTATCTGGCCATGTCGCTAAAAGCGGTGATGCTGCGCAGGCAGATGTAGTCGTAAGGAATGCGGGGGTGCGCATGTACGGTATCGGCGGGGAAGCCTTAGCAATAATGAACTATGGGGCTGACTGCACAGGTGGTACTGATTGTCCCTCTCATGACCTGGCTGTTCTAGGGACGAAGGTGGAGAAGGAGGGAGACTACAGGTTAGAAGCTGCGGTCTCGGCTGGGTTGTGGGAACTAGGCATGTTGTTCTGCGAGATAAGTTGTTTACTAGGCTGTGGCAGTGCATCCGCATGTTTGTTGCTTCTCCAGGCCTGATGTACAGGGTAGAATCCGACATGGAGGCTGGAGACAGTGCGAGGCTCAGTTTAATTCCCTACCGTATAAATCCTGCTAAAAAGCCTGTCGTGAAAACAGAGCTATACGACATGTGGAAAAAGGGTCTGAGGGATAAAGGATATTGTGAGTGTCGTTGCCAGTGAGTTTGCAACCTGAGTTGAGTGGCAAGAAGAGTGTGTGTGCATTATCCCTGACAGACACCTATCCATTGCCCAAGGGTCTGAGGGATAAGGAATGTCGTGAGTGGTCGTTGCCTGTAACTTTGCAAACCTGTGTTAAGTGGCAAGATCAGTGAGTGTGTTGATTGCGAGAGTGTGTGTGCATTATCCCTGACAGACGCCTATACCTTATCGAGAGTTGACGACACCATAGACCGCCTCGAGGCTGCATCGCCTATCACGAAGGTAGAACTAGTGAAAGGTTATTGGCAGGCCCCGTTGCCGGAAAGAGCGAAGAGAAATGCCAGTCTTGTGATGAACTGGGCAGTTTATCAGTGCCAGGTGTTGTTTTGCTGCCGGGACACAAGTTGGATGTGTGGCATGCTAAGGGCACTGATAATGTTTTGGCTGATTGTTTGTCACGGGAGGGTTTGTTTGCAGGAGAACCCTCGCCGGTCAGTCAGTGTGTTGAGAGTGGAGGAAAATAGGCTACATATATTTAAAGCCGATTTTTTTTTTTTTTTTTTTTTTTTTATAAATAAACATAAAAACTCTTTCTGTTATAGTAAATTTAAGTATGTTTTGTTACAGCTGAAGCACTAGCTATTAGTGGGCTGAGTTTCGTAGAACTCGCTTTCGGAGCGTAACAATTTTAAGTTTTGCTATTGTGTTGAGGTGGTAAATATGTAAGTTTGTTTCATTTTATAAGTAAGTTTTTTTGTGTGAAACCTATATGCTGTATTATTGTGCTGGGGTGGGGAGGTTAGGTGACGTGTGCCGATTTCAGATATCAGAACTTCCCTAATGTTAAGTGTCTGATATCTTGGGGGGGGTGACGCACGTCAGCTCCCCAGCGACCACAAGGGGGTAGCGGCTCGCTCCCCATCCTCTTCTCCCCTCTCCCCAGGCAGTGTTATGGGCTGTAGGTTATTGATTAAGTTCTAGTTTCTTCCTAGTGCACCATAGTGTCACAGGTAGTTCAGAAATACTTTTTATTTTTACCTGTGACAATGCATTGTATTTTATTCCAGCTGTCATAGATTATAATGTATAAGATGCATTGTGGAGGGAGAGAGAGAATAGCGAGAGCGCGGTGGTAATGTGTGCGTGCGTAGGTATGTGTTGCCTCCCTCACTCGATGAGTTTTCCCGCTCGCGCGCTTTCCCGCGCCCTTGATTGGCTGGTGGCTCCTGGTGCCTTCTGCAGCCCTGGCTGGTGACGTAGTCGTCTGTGATTGGCGGCCGCGGTCCTGGGACGGTGGTGCGGGCTCCTGTCCTTGTGTCTCCCTCAGAGCTCCTCTTAGTGCTGTACCGCTAACATCCCCTTGCAATCTATCAGCCCACCTCACCCCCCTATTGCGAACTTTCTCTACCACTGCTTACCTTCTTCTCTCTGTATATCCTTCTATTAATTAACTGCCCTTCCCCTTGACGTTGATTTCATATATCCGTCACGCAGCAACAATCACGACTTACTATAAACATAAGGAGCAATAATGCTGCACACATATACACAATGAGATTATAAACCCTAATCGGGGTCTGCCAGGTGGACGAAGTCTAGCAAGGGAGTCGTAGGCTACGCTACCTGGGCCGAGCCACCTGCTCGGTAGCTAGTGTCGTTCTCAAGTCTGTGTGCCTAGTTACATTAAATGACGGGATGCTCTCTTGAGAGATCCAGGTCTCGTGTACCTGGTTTTCTCCTGGCAACCCTCCTAAGTCAAAAGCTAACGAGCTAGCACAGTGCTGGGTGGACTAGGCAAACGCCCTCATGCCAACACAGTGCTAGGCTCTAAGGTACACACAGACAAGAAAATGACCTAGGCTCCGCAGGTATCCGGTACAGTTGCATAGGCTCAACGAAGTCTATGCTCATAGGAAACTGCAACCTGATAGCCTCTCCCCAGTCTAGCATCGACTAACTGGCAGACGCCCAAGAAAATAAGGTTGGGGCAACACAATGAGTATGTCAAACCTCCCCAAGCCAAAATGGATAACCCTCTGATCCAAAATGCCTAACTACGTACATAATATCTCTGAGAGCTAGACCCAACCAGAGCAGGCTAGTGTCTGGTGGGAGAAAGCACATCTTTTTGTGGTTAGAGTTTAGACTGCCGACTGTTTTATAATTACACCTGTGCCAGATAACACCGTATGTCCTTACACTATAATATATGTTCCCACAGTAATAATACACAGTTCAGAATCCGATACGTACTTCTTAGTTGCATTTGACTTTTGCAGAAGATTCCGGCATGATGCTTTAGGACTTTCTTTGTTTCACTTTCTTTCAGACAGGAGTGACAGTTTACTGATTATTTAACGTAACGTTAATTATCCTTCTTCTAGTTTGCTATTAAATCGTTGCTACGATTTAATTACGCTATCTATCTTTTTCCTTGTATACTTTAATAAAGTAATCGTATGTTGTATGAGTATAGGCTGCTTCAGTGATCATCAGCCTATAGTGTGCACCTTTTACCGAGTCCTAGGATACTTTGTTGTCCAGGCACGACTCAGGACGGTATAGGTGTTTTGTTCAGTGGTTAAGGCAGGGGTTGGAACTAGTGTTACCGTTGTTGCATTTAGCCTTATCTAGGCCAATGATGAAGAGCCCCGTGTCTTGCAGAACCTGGATCGTAACAATTATCATTAAAGTATAAATATTATTAAGATCTTTCTATATGTATATACTTAATTTAGTTTGTTAACCCTTTACAGATTATGTTTTACTCTTTTTCTCTTATATCGTTATTCATGTAATCATTGTCCTCTTTATGTATCTTAAATCATTATTATTATTATTATTATTAGATTAGATAATTAGTTATTATTATTCTTTCTTATTAATGCAAGACTTTTAATAAATCAATATAATAGATCAGGGAATATAAAGTCACATAAAATGGAATTGTATTAAAAAACAAATGAAGTATTTAACAATCACAAAACATTAGGTGATTATGAGGGAATAAACATTTAGTACTTCAGGATCGTTTTGTATCCGTTTTGCTTCTCTTTAAGTACATAGAATGTAAGTTGGTTTGAGTTACAATATAAACCTAAGTCACAATAATTTAACCCTCTCCGACATATCTCTGGTTAACCCTGTCCGTCTCATATGATGCGACCGCGCCATATGACGGTTCGGCCCAAAACTATTTGCGTTATTTGAACCAAGTGAAATAGCTCAATAATAAGTTATATGACGCTTTAGCGTCATTTTGAGCTCAGTATGTTAGGTAAGTTAGATCATAATCTGTCGGTTGATGGCAATCCAAAATTCCTCCGACTTCTAACGGTCCCTCAGTGTGAGAAAGACTGTTGTGGGGAAATACCCGTGGTCTGTGTTACGCTGGCCAGCTTGCCAGAATGTGATTGGGTGCCGCTGTCTTTGTTAGTGCTGGGGGGCTCCTACTCGCGTGTCTCCTGCAGAGCTTGGCATAGCGTGCTTGCTCCTACATGTCCTTTGCAATCTGTCCCCAATCTAACCCCCTGTAGTACTGTTTCTCTCTCTGAACTTCTTTTCCAATACTTCAAATGTTTCAAAAATACTTCAAATACTTCAAATACTTTAAATGTGCAGTACATTAAATAGTCAATTTCTTTCCGTTTTCACTAATGAAAATTTGGCACAGTTTCCAGAAGTCCGTAAGGTATATAGCGATAGTATAGAAAATAGGTTAAGTACGGTTACTATAAGTAGAAATGATGTGCTTAAGGAAATTGACAGACTGAAACCTCATAAATCGCCTGGTCCTGATGAGGTATATGCTAGAGTATTAAAAGAATGTAGGGATGAGTTAAGTTATCCATTAACATTTTTATTTAACAAGTCATTGGAAACAGGTATAGTTCCAGAAGCTTGGAAGCTTGCAAACGTAGTTCCGATCTTCAAAAAAGGTGACAAATCAATAGCATCCAATTACCGTCCCATTAGTCTTACATCAATCATAGGAAAGCTACTAGAGTCAATTATTGCTAGTAAAATTAGAAACCACTTAGATACATTTAATTTAATAAATTCTTCTCAGCATGGATTCACTCAGGGACGTTCTTGCCTTACTAATTTGCTTAGTTTTTTCTCAGAGGTATTTGAAGCAGTAGATAATGACAAGTCATATGATATAATATATTTAGATTTCAGTAAAGCTTTCGACAGAGTCCCCCATGAGAGATTGATGAGAAAGGTTGAGGCGCATGGAATAGGTGGGGCGTTGTTGGGATGGATTAGGTCATGGCTAATTGGTAGGAAGCAGAGAGTCAGCATAAATGGTACGAAGTCAGAATGGGGAGCAGTCAAAAGTGGTGTCCCCCAGGGATCTGTATTAGGTCCTCTGTTGTTTGTTATATACATAAATGACCTTGATTTAGGTATAACTAGTAGGATAAGTAAATTTGCAGACGATACCAAAATGGGGAGAACAATTGATTCAGATAGAGATATAGAGTGCCTCCAAAGGGATCTAGATACCTTACACGAATGGTCAGTAAATTGGCAGATGAAGTTTAACATTGACAAATGCAAGGTATTAAAGATAGGGAAGATGCATACAAATGTTAAATATAAACTAGCTAATGTGGAATTAGAAAACTCGAATTGTGAGAAAGATCTAGGTGTGTTTGTTATCAATGATTTGAAGCCTAGACAACAGTGTATAAGCGTTCGAAACAAGGCAAACAGGATTCTCGGGTTCATCTCAAGGAGTGTGAGTAACAGAACTGCTGATGTTATCTTAAAACTTTACTTGTCATTAGTGAGACCCCATATGGATTATGCTGTTCAATTTTGGTGTCCTTATTACAGAACGGACATAGATTCATTGGAGAGAGTACAACGTAGAATGACAAAAATTATCCATAATATTAGAAATCTTCCGTATAAAGAAAGGTTGAAGCAATTAGGCTTGCATTCGTTAGAGAGACGCAGAGTTAGAGGGGATATGATAGAGGTGTTCAAGTGGGTTAGTGGGATTAACAAAGGGGACATGACAAATGTACTAAAGCTCAGTGATAGCGAAAGAACTCGTACCAATGGTTTCAAATTAGATAAATTTCGTTTCAGAAAAGATATAGGCAAATATTGGTTTGGTAACAGAGTTGTAGATGGGTGGAATGGACTACCAAGTGCTATAGTGGGATTAAAAACGATAGGGAGCTTTAAGATAAAATTGGATAAGCATATGGACGAGAAGGGTTGGGTGTGAAGGGGGATCAGCAGGGTTGGGCCAATCAGCGCTCTGCAGACCCCCGTAATCCTGCGTTAATCTCTAACCGTTTTGGTAAGATGATCCTCAGGGTATTAGAGTGTTGAGCCTATAATTGGGCTTTGTAATTGGGGTTGTGTGGGACAGGGATCTGCCTTGCTTAGGCCAATCGGCTTTCTGCAGACTCCCATTTTCTTATGTTCTTATGTTCTTATGTTCTTCTCTTTATTCAATTACTTATCCCTTCTGGTTCTGCATACGACTTCCATAGTCGGCCAGTCGTATTACCAGCACCAGTTCTCACATATATGTTTTGCACTAGCTTTAGGGATTATTAGAGTCATAGTCACATGGTAGCATAGTATTGGGGTGCTTCTAATTATTGAGCTGTTCTTTCCTACTTTCCATTTTCTAATGCTAGACAGTGGAGGGTATCTTTGGTCGTTGTCTGAGTTATGTATGTGGCAAGTCAGAGCCTGTACGACTTCGACGAAGCTAGGTAGCCTGTAACCCTTGTGCATATTTTTCCTTTGCGAGTGTAGCAGTATACAAGTGAAGGGCTTTTGCCTACTCTCACTTATATGCTTGCTACCTCATTTTGTTGACCTTGGGATGGTGGGGCAAGAGTGGTTGACCAGTTGGTGGTCCCTGAGAAGTGTCGTGATAGCCTGTTGCGGTTGGCGCACGATGTTCCGTTGGCAGGTCACTTGGGTGTGAGAAAAACGTTGGCCTCGTTATCTAGGTTGCTCTGGTGGCCAGGTATTAAACCCCAAGTTTCGGCCTGGGTGGCGATGTGTGGTACCTGCCATAGGGTGGGAAAGCCGAATCAGAGCATACCTAAGGCTCCGTTGCACCCAGTGCCTGCTATTGGTCCTCCCTTCAGCAAGGTTATCATCGACATGGTAGGCCTTCTGCCTCCCACTAGTGCAGGTAACAGGTTTTTGCTAACCCTCATGGACATCTCCACTCGCTACCCTAATGCATACCCTATGAGAAATGGCAAGTCTAAAACTGTTGTGTGAAACTTGCTGTTGTATTGCTCGAGATACGGGTACCCGCAGGAAATTCAGTCGGACCAAGGGTCGAATTTCACGTCCACACTCTTTAAACAGACCATGCAGCAGCATGGGATCAATACGGTTGTCTCTTCAGCTTATCACCCAGAGAGTCAAGAGGTGTTGGAAAGATGGCATTCCACTTTGAAAAGCATGTTGCGGTGCTACTGTTTGGAGAACGGCAAGGATTGGGACCTAGGTTTACCGTACGTTTTGTTTGCGGCACGAGAGGTACCTGGGGAGAGCCTTGGGTTTAGCCCCAACGAGTTAGTTTTCGGGCATCAGGTTAGAGGTCCTCTGAGCATGGTGAGAGAAATCTGGGAAGGGACTGTGCCGCCATGTTCTCTAATTAAGTATGTCCTCGAGAGTAGAGACAGGATGCTGAAAAGCCTGGAGTTGGCAGGGAGAAATTTGGTAGATAATCAGGCCTTGATGAAGGATCGGTATGACATCAAAGCAAAGCTCCGGGAGTTTGTGGTAGGACAGGAGGTTTTGGTCTTATTGCCCTTAGTAGGCCATCCCCTGTTGGCCAAGTTTGTCGGTCCTTACAAGATCGTGCGGAAGTTGTCTGACCTAGATTACCTTGTGGCTACTCCGGATAGGCGGAAGTAAAATCAGCTCTGTCATGTGAACCTGTTAAAAGAGTTCATGAGGCGCCCACCTGAGCAGCCTACTGTCCCTGTGTTGGTCTGCAGCGGCCAAGGTGGAGAAGGAGAGGGGGGCAGTGAGGCACAGGTGGAGGAGAGTTGGGATTGTCATGTCTCGGCGGATCAGTGGGCGGGGAACACGAACCAGGTGGCTGTGGAAGCGCTTGAGCACCTGCCTGAGCAACAGCGTGCAGCGATCCAGCACCTGTTTAGTTTATACCCCACTGTGTTTGCCGAGCACCCAGGCCTCACAACTCATGCGGTGCATGATGTGGACGTTGGAGACCCCCCCCTATTTAAATCAGTGCCCTATCGTGTACCTCCCATTAAACTTCCGGCTCTCCGAGCGGAGTTAGGCTACATGTTGGAGAGGGGGCTGATAGAAAAAGGGGCGGTTAGGTGGACATCTCCCATCACTCTGCAGCCTAAACCAGACGGCAAGGTCAGGTTTTGCATCGACTTCAGGCGGTTGAATGGCTTAACCCCCGCCTTCCCCGCGTAGATGACAGTGTTGACAAGATCGGGTGTGCACGTTACCTCACCAAGGTGGATCTTGTCAAGGGTTACTGGCAGGTACCGTTGTCTGAGCGGGCGACTGCGGGTTTGTGGTGGATGGGAACACTTACCATTGCAACGTTATGCCGTATGGGCTGAAGAATGCACCTGCAACTTTCCAATGCCTGATGAATGAGTTAGTGGCGGAGATCCCTAACTGCACCGTTTATCTAGATGATGTGATAATCTACGATGATGACTTTGAAAGCCATTGCGAGCACATCGGGGCACTGTACAGGAAGCTGAGTGAGGCTCATTTGGTGGTCAATCTGGGCAAATGTGATTTTGTTCGGGCAACTGTGCAGTATCTGGGGTTTGTGGTAGGGTTAGGCCAGGTGTGCCCCCCCCCCTTACCAAGATACAGGCTATTATTATTAAGACAGATCATGAGGTTCTTGGGCATGATTGGGTATTACCGCAGATTCATCCACGGATACTCCTCAGTGTTGGCTCCTCTGACGGACCTACTTGCAAAGACGAAAAAGTTTGGGTGGGCACCTGAGTGTGAGAAGGCCTTCTCACTGGTGAAGCATCTGTTGTGCACTCACCCCATACTCAGGGCCCCCGACTTCTCAAGACCTTTCAGCTAGCGACAGATGCTAGCGACGTAGGGGCTGGCGCCGTCTTGTTTCAGACAGACACAGAAGGTGTGGACCACCCAGTAAGCTTCTTTCCTAAAAAGTTCAACTCAGCACAAAAGAACTATTCCATAGTAGAGAAGGAGCTTCTGGCCATTGTGCTGGCACTCAGGCACTTTGAGGTGTATGTTCCCGCTTTTGGCCCAGTCGTGGTGATTTACACTGACCACCACCCTTTGAAGTTTTTGAATCAGTTCCACAACCGGAATATGAGGCTAACCAGATGGTCTTTAATGTTGCAGGAGTATAATCTGGACATTCACCATATTGCCGGTTGTGACAATGTGATAGCTGACTGTTTGTCCAGGGTGGAGGACCCAGGGTAGATCACCACAGGTGTGTTTGGTGGAGTGGAGAAAAATTAGGCTTGTAGTGCAACGCCGCCAAAAACACTATTAAAAAATATAAAAACCTCACATAAAAACTTTCTTTTTTATAGTATATAAGTGCAGTATATTACAGCAAGAATCTAAGACACTCTGAGTTGTTGTCTTAGTAGGCTAGGCTTGGTGAAGCTTGCTCGTTGAGCGTGATATAATTATTATTATGCTAAAGTATTGTGTAGATTTTTTGTTTTCATAATAAAGTGTTTTATGTTTGTGATCGTGCCTTGTTTTCACAACTTGGGAGAGTAGCTGGGTGATGCGGGATTGGTGGGCATTCTGTCTGGTCAGATGTGGAGTTCACATGAGGCTGAAACGTCCAACATCTTCGGCGGGGTGTTACGCTGGCCAGCTTGCCAGAATGTACTCGTAACTCGCTAGCGCTCGCCAGGGCAGTAAAATGGGCTATAATAATCGTAGAACGATGTTCTTTCTTTCATAGTGTTCATGTTGTCACAGACAGATCAGTGGTGGTCTTTATTCTTGTCTGTGACACTTGGAAGTATTTTATATCATTGATAGAGTATAAGATATGTTGTGTGAAGTTGTAAGGAGAAAGAGAGCGAGCAGCAAGGTGGTATTATGTGCATGTGTATGTACGTGTGCCTTCCTCGCTCGGACGGAGTTTCCCACGCTTGTGATTGGCCGGCGGGCCTGGCGCGTCATATGACGCCTGCTCCTCATGACGTAGTCGTCTGTGATTGGGTGCCGCTGTCTGTTAGTGCTGGGGGGCTCCTACTCGCATGTCTCCTGCAGAGCTTGGCATAGTGTGCTTGGTCCTACATGTCCTTTGCAATCTGTCCCCAATCTAACCCCCTGGACTACTGTTTCTCTCTCTGAACTTCTTCTTTTCCAATACTTTTTCTCTTTATTCAATTACTTATCCCTTCTGGTTCTGCATACGACTTCCATAGTCGGCCAGTCGTATTACCAGCACCAGTTCTCACATATATGTTTTGCACTAGCTTTAGGGATTATTAGAGTCATAGTCACATGGTAGCATAGTATTGGGGTGCTTCTAATTATTGAGCTGTTCTTCCTACTTTCCATTTTCTAATGCTAGACAGTGGAGGGTATCTTTGGTCGTTGTCTGAGTTATGTATGTGGCAAGTCAGAGCCTGTACGACTTCGACGAAGCTAGGTAGCCTGTAACCCTTGTGCATATTTTTCCTTTGCGAGTGTAGCAGTATACAAGTGAAGGGCTTTGGCCTACTCTCACTTATATGCTTGCTGCCTCATTTTGTTGACCTTTGTGGAGCACCAGGGTAAGACCAGATACTTGAGATCTGGACTTACCAAGAGAGCCTCCAAGTCACTTAACGTAACATAAGGGAAATCTGTTCAAGGGGAGACAGTAGGCTACGAGCATGCTTGCGCACTGCCTAGTTTCCTGGTACCTTTTATGCCACTGCTAGACTTTATTAGTGAGAAAGACAGCATAGTGTTTATTAACTTTAATTGTGTATGCTTTAGGAATTATTCACGCCTTATTTTAGCCTAGGATGATGCATAGTGCACAACCCAATTTGGCTGTTACGTTGGCTAAAGAAGTACTGTTTTGAGTGGCTATTATTAGTGCTGTCACAGAGTTGTTGCACTCCCTTGTTTTATATATGTATCCTACTTATTGGTGTATTTAAGATACACGCTTTGGTGTCCTGCCCCTGCATTATTTCTGTTCTATATTGACGAGCATCTTAGAGCATCAGACGTTTTCAGAAGATTCTTTATCTGATTGCTGTAGGACTAGACTTCCAGTATTTTCATAGAGCATTGAAGAGGTTAGTGTCGAGTACAGACTCACACTAAAGTTAACGTAAGCATATACTCCTTTATTAAATCTTGTTATAGTTTATTCAAACATTGTTATTACTTAAGAGCATTTTATTAACGTAACGTACTCCTGTTGTGAGTAGGCTTTGCCGTCACCGGAAAGCCTTTGTAGAAGTGCACTAAAACCCAGTTAATTGATACCCCGTTATCCAGTAGATTAACTCTGGAGGGTTTAAGTGTTTTGTTCACCGGCGGAGTAGTTCGAGGGTTTGGAATTAGCGTACCGTTGTTGCAGATATAGCCTATCTTCTAGTCCATTATTAAGTGCCCTTGTTTATTTCGTAGTGCCGGTCGTAACATCTGCCAACCCGTAAGTAAGTTAATATAATATGTCTGGGGCGGTAAATTAACAGTCACGAGTTCACTCATGAACTAACGAGCAGGGTTACGAGGAATGCACTACAAATAAAATAAAAACCTATTATACAATAATTATACAAGCCTGTCTCTCCATGCAGCTCTTTACTCCCCACAGCTCAGAATGTAACTGATTAAACCCTTCCTCCCCGGGTGTCATTTTAATATGACACCACGGCAGATGGGCCGGTACCCGGGTGTCATTTTAATAGACAGTAAGCTTGAAAGCCTATTCAGCTTGGTCTGAACGCCGTGCGTCCGACGCATATAAACAAAGCCGATCGTTGCGTCACCGCACCTCCGAAAACAAGAAGAAGACTCGTTTGTTATTGTATGTCTGTATGTCATTGTTTCAGTAGTGAAAAGATCGTCGTATTGCTAACATTGCCTGAAAATGCTCTCCATTAAAATCGTAATCACAACTGAACCAGTTGACTTAGAGAGCTCTACTCAACGCCAGTCTACAGATTGGAAACCGCACTACATTTATAGATACGTGGGAAATTTCTAGCAGTTAAAATTAACCAAAATACGGTAGCCTAGGCCTAGACGTTTTTCGGCCAGATCGCCCGGGTACGCCGCACTGTCATTAGGAGAGCTAGCCCGGGCCAGGAGGGTTAATCTTTAGTTAAAATAGGACGTCAGAGGCTATCAACCCTAGAGGAATATTAAGCCAGCATACTGCAAGTCATGAGTAACATCAGGACTGGAGTTTTTGCAAGAGGCTCCCTCTTGCAAAAACTCCAGTCCCTTGCTTTGATCTATCAAATATCTGTCCTTTTATATGAGTCCACCACACTAGTCCAATCAGAGCCAGGAAACACGTGCCTAATCCAATCCGATTGCAGGCAGGTTGTGTGGACCAATATATATATATAACGCCTGTAACATCGAAATATTTTCAAGAACTATTTCCTCTTAACATGAATACAATTATTTGTTTGTGGAGAAAACACTCTTGGCGGCAACATATCCCAGCCTGCAGGCATTTTGGTGTGTTATACAAATAGTGGTTCACTAGAGCAGAGTGTTGGCTGTATTGTTCTTCAGGCGGGAGTCATTGTTCTCTCTCTCATTCTATTCTTACGTATCTCTTTATTATCCGCTATTTCTGCTATCCATATTTACTATCCTAGCATCTCCCTACTCTTCGTTCTTCCTTACGTCCTTACGTATATCTTTATTATCCTCTGTTCTGCTATCCGTATTTACAATTCTTGCATCTCCCTACTCTTCGTTCTTCCTTACATCCATAATTATCCATTCACCCATCATTCATTTCCTTGCCCGTATGGCTATCTCTCCTTTTTTCATCTGCATTGTCTTTAGTATATCAATGTATATAATAAAGATACCAACAATTAGGAGTGACCTACTGTATATGTACGCAATAGAGAATGTTATAAAAATGTAATTCATTTTTTTCACTGCCAACACCAAATACTTCCCAATGAAATTAATGAAAGCATGTGATCCTCGCGGGATTCGAACCTGGGTTATCACATACAACACATACATATCTTAAACACGCAAACCATTTCCCCATCAAGGCAGTTAAATAAATTGGTTATGGAGAAAGATGAATTAGGAACAAGACAGCAATACATTAAAAGTAGAATCTATGAAAGGGATATGAAGAAATTGCAATACCGAAATTTAGAGGGAGACGAGAGTTAAGAATCAGTCAACGATATGGGTAAAGTTGAGAGGGAAGGTGAATTGGGGAAACAAAGAACGACCTTGAAAATTGAAAGGCCAACAAAGAGAAAGAGAAAAGAGAGAGAGAGAGAGAGAGAGAGAGAGTACACAACACTTCGGTCTATTGAAGGTGTATTTTTCCAAGAACCCAGAATGCCTGGTGGGGCTCTGATGCCAACTAGTGTGTGTATTTGTATTGTGTGTGTAATTGTGTGTGTGTGTGTGTGTGTGTGTGTGGGTGTTTGTGTATGTGTTATTCAACGAAGGTTTGATGAGTGAGTGTGTGTCTTTTATTATCTATGTGTATAATATTATTTTTATTAATCTCACCACCACACCCCCAATGAAATTAATTAAAGTATATATGATCCACCGGGAAAGGAGACAAAAGGCAAAAGCTCTGTGAGTGTATGTACTGTATGTGTGGGAGGGAATTCTACGTATGTTTGTGATAGTCCTGTGTGTGAGTGTGTGTTATTTGACGAAGCTTTGATAAGTGTGTGTGTTTTTATTTATTTGTGTTCAATGTCTATACAGGACACACAAAGCAAGAGCTGCCTGTAACAAGTGTCTCCCCCAAAGTTGAAACAGTGAAGTGATGGGATGTAGATGATGTGATATGAAGTGTTTGTGATAATGTATGCTTAAGGGTGAGGCTGTTGTTTTTTTGGATTCCTTTCTCCCTCGATTTTAGCCCCATTAGATTTGAGATATATAGACGTTCGGCCCATTAGTTTGGCGATTTTAACACAGTTCGCGCCATTTCGTTGTGAATTTTAAGGCCTAACATGCCATTTAGTTGTCGATTTTTCCTGGCGAGCAATAGCGAGTCTGATATTTTAAAAGGAACAGGCCTTCAGCCGGGACATGTTTTTTTGTTATCGAAACATGTATTTTGAAAGGGGGTCTAGGGGGTGTTTCTTTAAGTTTGATGGAGGTCTAGAGATTAAACTAAGATCAATAAACTAAAATCAATAGAAGACAAATAAATACAAGTGTGGGAAGAGTGAGTGTAATATAGTGCCTTGTGTTTGTGTATGTTTGTGTGGGGGTGGTTTATGTGATGTGTGTGTGTGTGTGTGTGTGTGTGTGTGTGTTTTGTTGTTGTTGTTGTTCACAGATTCCTAAGTTAGATAGCGTTTCAAGCCTTTGTTTGTCTTGCCAGTGTAAGTGCTTTGTTAGTCAACAAAAAGCGCTTTATATTTTCCATCCCAGTGTGGCAATTATTTTCATTGTTGCCGCTTGGAATATGGATGGTTCACATTTTTTGTCGATTTTGTTCAAGTATTTATTATTTTCTAGTCTCACCCCCTTCAAGATTAATTTGTACAATTGTTGGTACAAATATTGTCCGGCAGAAGGCGGGTTACTCAAGCCACTCTGAGTTTTGAAATGTCAATCTCTCCTGGTGCTGGTGAGTGGTGTCTTGTATTACATCTTTGAGGGGCGTTGTAATCACCGGGTTAGACTTTGAGCGAGCGGTATAAAAAGAATTACACAGGCATGACCGAGCTGCGCCTGTATCTATTAACAATGTCACTGGAATTTGTTGAATCTGTAGTTTTCCTGGTCACAATTTATGTATAGGCATAGTATTAACCTGTGTAAGTACAATTGCCCACAAAAGTTTGTATTCTCTCAGTGAAATTGTGTAGAGAAGGAAATGACTGTAGGAGAGGTATTTATTAATGTGAAGATAGTATGGTCAATGTTACAATACCCAACATTTATTCTACAAGTTCTCAAACTCCCCTTACCTAACATAAGCAAAGTAACATTACCTATAATTATAACCTATTGTATGTAAATGGGGAATGATTATTTTCTGCTTAGTTATGGCGGGGCTGATGATGGTGGGGGTGAATGAAGGTGGTTTTGTTCAGTTTGATGGTGCTTGTTCTGGATTGACGAGAGTGGTGGAGACTCGTATATTGCACTAATCCGAAAACGACCGTTATTTTTATTTTGTTCAATAACTTGCACTTCATTCGCGGTTTTATCCCAGTGACTCCTGGTGACTCCCAGTGACTCGCAGGTACACTCCCGCTGACTCCTACGGTGTTGTGAGTGCACAGGGAATTTCGGACACTCGCGGTCATATTCCCAGGAATCAACTGGAGTCATTACTCCTAGTGATTCTAGCTCGCACTGCTGACTGTGTGAAGTACCCTTTACTCTTGCTGTCTTTGTATTTTGCGTTTTGAATTTTGCTTTTTGTATTGTGTATTTTGCAACAAGACAACGAGGGAGAGCCAAGGAGGGAGGTGATAGTGAAGGGTGGCAGGAGGGTAACACAAATGTCTCAGACAATTCATCCAATAGACATGTTCAGCCAGTTAATACACATACAAGTTTAACACCTTACGAGCGGCCTATGCGGTTTATTTATATGTACCGCACAGCGGGGTGTTTTTAGCCAAAATAGGGCTGTTTACGTGATCATTTTCATGCCTAAATAAGACCCAGAACGTAAAACAAGTACCTATCCCTGAAAGGGCATAAACAGAGCTTTCGAATGACACCATAACGATCCTTGTATGATGGATAGTTTTCTTGCAATAACCGTGCAACGCGAGTGCAAAAAGCAGGTAATTCGGTAGTTTCGGTACATAATTGAGTATGTAGCGAGTGAGAGAGGGAGGAGGGAGCTGAGATTTGTGTCAGTAGGTTCGCCGCGGTGGTCTGGAGCAGTCATACGCTCGCTAGTCTCCTGCCACCACTTGTCTCTCTCTCTCAGCCACATTACGTGCTGAAATTGCCACTCGACCTATGTCGAGCGCCGCCACATAGTCCAGCTTTATTTAACTCGACTTATGTTGCTCGCCGCTAATTAAGGGTTAAAGAGCGCTTCATCCACAGAGAGCGTGGTTTTAGTTTCTTAGCTGTAGTACAGTACAATAGAGACTTGCCACAACACAGTTAATCTCAACTAATATATATTTAACTTGTGTGCTAAACTAGCACCAATTAAAAGTCCTAAACTAACATATCAAAACAGTATTGATTTAGTTATCTCTATGTTAGAGGTAATGGTAGAAATGGGTAGGAATCTGTTATTTGTTATCTGTTATAGGGTTCTCCACCTGCAAGTGGCACTGACTAGTGTGTCGCGCATTGGTAATTGGTTTAAGGTTTATTCCCCTAGATGGGTTGCCCACCAAGGCTAACGAATCCCATCCACCAGGAAACACCCCTATCAAATAACAGGGAGAGTGCTAATACCAGAGACAACCCCATCACATTATAAGGGAAGAGTGGAGGAGGAGATTCACATGAACAACCTCAGGGGAGCTACGGCATTGTATTCCTCAAACCTGTGGCAACAATTAATGGTTCCAGCTACTACCAAAGGATTCTAGTTTTCAAATGAACCGCCTGTCGTTGGTTGGCTGAGGGTTAAGATTGATGGCTGGTAATAGCGGAGTATCCAGCCAACAATTAGGGAGTGTCAAAAGGAGGAAGCCTGTGAAAAATTGTGGGAGGGGGAGGCCAGTCTATGGATGTCTGTAGTCCACTCCAGAACCTGGTTGTACAAATTACTATACAGACATTACGTCAGAGATAGTCCAGAGCATTTTTGTATGTATGTTCTGACATACGGAGCCCTGTATGTTAATTTAAGAGTTAGAATTAGAGTTCAAGGAGCCAATCTACCCAAGTGGTGAAGCAGACTAGCGAGCGAACGAGCGAGTGGGCAAACCATCTCGCCCCATACCTCGATGACCGATGCTATGACGTATGATCGACGCCAGGAGCTGTGAGTGGACGACACACCTGTTATGTGATTCGAGGAGCTATGATTGGAGCGCGCACCACCCGCCGCCTCCTGATTCGTTCCTACACCATCATTGTTTGGTATATAAGACCCGAGTTGTGGGCATTCAAATCAGTCTCATTTGGAGTTGGGGAAGGTGAACTTGCAGCTGGAGGAAGACGGGGTGAAGTATTATAATGGGATTGTGACTGTCAGTCAGATTATATAAATGTGTGTTAAGTGTGTTCGGTGTAAACACTTACGTTATGTTGGTTAGTGAGATATGTGATTGGGAATTAACGTGATGTGTTTAATGTGTGTAATGTGTTTAACTATTTAATTGGGAATTAACGTGAACACTACTATTATGTGTTTAACTATTTGATTGCGAATTAACGTTAACGCTACTATTATGTGTTTAACTATTTGATTGCGAATTAACGTTAACGCTACTATTATGTGCTTAACTATTTTAGTTGCCTAACTTGTGGACTAAAGCAACTCTTTAAGTAATTGGGTTATGATGAAAGTAATACTATTGTTTTATATTAATACTTACGAGTTCTTTCATTTTCTTTGAATTAAGCTTACATTGCTTAACCTCTGAAGTGCGCATGGGGGTAATTGGAAACGTCCCCCTGTGCTGACGTATTTGAGGTGTTTCCGTCACTAAAATATTCATTGTGCCATTAATAGCATTAATACTTATCCATATGCGCCTATTATGGGTTGATTATAAAGGTATTAACCTGAAACAACAATAAAACGAGTGAAAACAGCGTTTGGATGGTCAAAATCGGAGATATAGCCCGCGAGTTGTATAATGTATGGGTGAGGCAATCTGCTTTCCCGCCAATTTCCCCCAAGGCCACTGAGACACAGTCGATACTCTCTCTCTCTCTTGCACTCGCTTGCTATCAGTGATGACCACACCCTCCAATCGGATTTCTAATGTTAGCACGAAAATATACCTCAGAATAAGGGAATAACAGGGAAAATAGGTGATAACTGAAGGAGAGGAGGAAAGTGGGGAAGGAGGGGAGGTAGAGGACTGAGATTTTGCATGGCCCAGGGGCCAAAAAAAAAAAATAAAATACAAAAAAAAAAATATAAATTTTTTTTTTTTTTTCGATGTCAAAAGTTGATTTTTGTTTTCTCTGACTCTTAAGAGTCTCCCCGCAGTGCGCCGGGGGAACTCTTAAGAGTCTCCCCGCAGCTCCCGGGTTAATGGTGTTTAGTACGGTGATGCTATTGTCTCGTATTAGTAATATCGCCTTAGACTAACATGGCTGTGTTAATATTACTTATAGTGATTTCCTAAGCTGAAGAAAATTCTTTTGCTTCAAAATATTATATTTTGCTTTTCATATTATTTGAGTGAGACCTGAATCGAATCTATGAAACAATCCTGTAACTTTATTTACTCATAATCAAACCTCAATGTTACGTGGTTAAGAAATACATTTAACTAATTATTAAATATATATCTAACTTTTTATGTGACTTTGATATTACTCCTGATGATAATAATATAATACTATTAACGTAAGACAAGAACCAAGAATAATTACATTAAATATAAATAAAAGGACATATAAGAAAACTATCTATTCATTTCAAAAAGGGTAAGAGACAGAAATATTCTTACTTTAATATTTATCTTTCAAGACTTTTTATAAAATTAATAGTCCTTCTTTAGCTATAACTTATTCGGTTCATAACCATAGCCTACTAAGCTTCGGTTAAATAATAATTCTTTATAAATACTACATGACTTTAATTAGTTTCAGTATTTTTCATAAGTAAAGAGTATCAGTCAATAAAGGATACCAAGTCCTAAGATCCAAAAGGAAAGGAAGCAACAACAGGAAATTATTTTATTAGATTTTACTTTTGTTTTGCCTTCAGCTGACTGATACCTTAAATTATATCTCTGTGCTATCTAGATTCATCGAGTTAACCACTTGAGGATCAAGATACGTAACAATGTGTATGAAAAAGGCAGGTTGCCTGTAACGAGTGTCTCCCCCAAAGCCGAAAGAGTGACAGTGCCGAATTAGTCTACTAGCCATTTCTATATGTCCTATAGTGAACCTAGAAATGTTGAGTACTGTAAAGTTTTATGGTAGAAATGCAATGTATGGGTCTTAAGGACTCAGATACTGCAGGATGCCATTTTGTATCTGTGTAGCATTTTGCATAATTGACATAATTAGCATATTAGTTAAGTATATTAACTAAATACGGAATATCTTGATAGAAACTCAACATATAGACTTCAACTTAATATCCAGACCTGTTTTCGACTCCAAAGAATCCAAATAACATGGTTTTAATCTCCTAAAATCCTTCCAACTATCCAGAATCCAATAGAGCCACCAAGGATAACTACATAAATCCTAAAATCACCCAAACTCAGAAATGGTTAAAGATACAGATTGTATTTTTATGAACACATACAACTCGGAAAGTAAAACTGCTACTGCACCTGTTAAACACAAATACGAGAGGAAAATAGGTGATAGTTGGACAAACAAGATCAACAGATCCTAGACAAACTTCAAAAGTACTCTCACCCACTTACTAATGACTCTACACCCCTGTACAATATCCTTAATGGACAAGTGATATCAGCCAAAGAGGTAAATGTGCATGATGACCTCAACATTTGACAAGAACTGATAACGAAATGCATGGCATCCTTCCAGATGGTTTCCACAATGCAGTTATATCTAAAGTAAAAACTATGCAGCTGCTGAAACGGGGAGTGAAAGTGAAACATAAAACTGTCTATAACCTGGAAGCCATGTTTGCTCGCATTCTGATAGTCGGACAGAAGAGGAATCTTGAGTTGTCCACTGTGTTCTATCATGAGCTATGCCCTGTGCCTCCATCACTTATCGATAAGTATGGCTTTCTATTGAAGGGAAAACAATCTGTACTAGTTAAACATCCTGGCGTCGCCAAACTAAACCCCCCTCCTCCTAAAACACTGTTGGTGAATGTCTCTCAGCTGCTTTACCACATTATCTGGCCATCCTCAGGTACAGTGGGTGATCTTGCTACAGGAATTAAATCTCCCCGCATCAATTACAAAGAAACAGAAACCTATTTTGTCTTGGGTCGCCATGAAGGAATCAGTGCAAAGGATCATGAGAGGCAGAGCAGAGCTGATGAGGGATCCACTAACTTTGAAAATTAATCACCTCTGGCTGGTCGAGATGCCATAATGAAAAAACAAGGACAGCAAATGGCAGCTCTCGCAGCTACTCTGAACTCATGATCTTGGTAACAGCATTGAACTGGAGAGATAAGACTTCAGTATAGCGTGTCATGATGAAGCAGACATAGCTCTCGTCAGTTTGCCATTTGTCCATTAAGGATATTGTACAGAGGTGTAGTCATTAGTAAGTGGGTGAGAGTACTTTTGAAGTTTGTCTAGGGTTTTCTGTCGATCTTGTTTGTCCAACTATCGCCTATTTTCCCCTCGTGTTTGTGTTTAACAGGTGCAGTAGCAGTTTTACTTTCCGAGTTGTATGTGCTCCTCAAAGTAAAATCTATATCTTTAACAATTTCTGAGTTTGGGTGATTTTAGGATTTATCTAGTTTTCCATGGTGGCTACATTGGATTATGGATAGTTGGAGGGATTTTAGGAGATTAAAACCATGTTACTTGGATTCCTTGGAGTCGAAAACAGGTCTGGATATTAAGTTGAAGTCTTTATGTTGAGTTTCTATCAAGATATTCCGTATTTAGTTATTATACCTAATTAATATGTTAATTATGTCAATTATGCAAAAAGCTACAGATACAAAATAGCATCCTGCAGTTTCTGAGTCCTTAAGACCCATACATTGCATTTCTACCATAACACTTTACAGTACTCAACATTTCTAGGTTAACTAGGTTGGCTAGCAGACTAAATTCAAGGGACGTTGGGGTCGAAATACCTGGACACACAAAGTTTAAAGCAGTTTAAGTCATAAGATAAAGATAGCATTGTGTTACTTTTGATGGTCATTAAAGTTCAGTCAATCATATTTTATTTATGAGATATCATGGTTAAACCATACATTGAAATTATATGTCACAGTTTCATATGAACCCTCTTGTTTCTGTGATAATTATACATTATTCAAGCTACTTCTAGGCAGTTTGGTATTCGGTTTTAGAAGACCATATCGTAGTCAATAAGAGGAATATCAAATATAGGTCTATAATATATAATAACGAAGCTTAAATGAAGACTCTCTTACTGGCTACACTCTTATCCATCTAACGTTCAAATATATCCATCTACCGTTCTACGTTATCTATCTACCCTTCTAACTATCTATCCATCGATCCCCAAACCACTTGCTTCCCCAAACACACCATAATAATGACATGATCCAAGGTGCTTCTCACATCGCAGTCTCCAGCCAGTCATCATATAATAATATCAGTCTTCCATCCCCACTACAACCATCATCATCACCATCACTACCATCTTCATCCACTCCCCCCCCCTCCCCCCCAACACCAACATCATTAACCACCACCACCACCAACAACAACAAGTTCATCACCAACTATAAACTCCAATTCCACTATCAACAACAACAACAACAACAACAACAACATCACCATTACCACAACCATCGTCACCATCACCAACCCCAACACCAATATCAACACCACTATCAATACCATCATCATCCACCACCACCACCACTATCACTATCTCATAATCACCAATCTTGCCGTTCGTATCTCCTGTAGACTAATTAGCGAATCAATACCTGGACGGCGAGCAAATACAATGTGCATGAAAGAGAGAGAGAGTGAGAGAGAGTACAAAGGAGTACAAAGGAAATAAACAACAACAGATCTAGTAACCCCTCTAGGCTGCTTGTCCTCCAAAACACTGAGGATCAAGTGTCCAAACAGTTATTTAGAGTGGGTAAAGGAAAATTGGAAAGGGAACTACTGCCCTTGAACTGATGTCCGTGGCAGGATTAGGAAGTTAATAGGGGACAGATGGGTTAGCAACCTAACACAGTTATAAGTGATCTTTCGTATATCTGGGAGAAGAGAGTAACGTCTTAATAATATATAATATTATACGCAATAATCCTGGATGAATCTGAGGGGGGAATAAAATAAAGTTATTCATTTACAAATGCAGTCAGTCGCGGATTTGATGCAAGATATTTGTCTTGGCAAAGTTAAAAAGAATCAACAGTGCTGCAGTCAGTAACGTCTCGGGGAAGCCCATTCCACAAGTTGACAACTCGATTGAAGAAGATATTCTTAGATTCGTGCGAGTTAAAAGATTTACCAATAATTTTGCAACCGTTTCCCCGCGTGTAATTAGATTGGTCGGTAGTGAAGTACTTACTACTGTTCATATTGTCAATGCCTTTGATGATTTTGAACACTTAAATTAAGTCTCCTCTTAACACCTAACGAGCGGCCTAGGCGGTAAATAATATGTAGCCACCAGCGGGGTGTTTTTACCCAAAATAGGGCTGTTTACGTGATCATTTTCATGCCTAAATAAGACTCAGAGCGTAAAACAAGTATCTATCCCTGAAAGGGCATAAACAGAGCTTTCCAATGACACCACAACGATCCTTGTATGACCGCTAGTTTTCTTGCAACAACCGCGCAACACGAGTGCAAAAAACATGTAATTCGGTACTTTCCCTAAACAATTCACTATGTAGCGAGTGTGAGAGGGTGGAGGAGGGTGGGATTCATGTCAGTTGGTCCACCGCGGTGGTCTGGAGCAGTCATATGCTCGCTACTCTCCTGCCACCACTTGTCTCTCTCTCTCAGCAACATTACGTGCTGAAAATGCCACACGACTTATGTTGTGAGCCGCCACATAGTCCAAATTTCTTTCACTCGACATATGATGCGCCCCGCCAAAGAAGGGTTAATCTGCGCTGGGTTAAAGGAAATTCTCTAAGACGCTCCTTGTATGGTTTGATCTATAGGCTAGGTATCATTTTGGTAACTCTATGTTGATCTCGTTGTAGCTTGTCTATATCTTTTTGGTAGTAAGGGCACCAGGATTGAACGCAGTATTCCAAAAGAGGGCGAACTAAGGAATTGTAAAGAGTTGGGATAACTTCTTTGGATTTATGCTCAAATGACCTGCCTATAAAGCCAATTATTTTGTTTGCCTTCTTTAACAACTTCTGAACATTGTTGACTCGGTTTTAGGTTACTCGATATTGTTACTCCCAGATCAGTTTCTCTGTCTACAGTCTTAAGCTGAGTGCCATTCATCGAATAGTTTACTTTCTCATTTCGGTATCCAATATGTAGTACTTTACATTTATCTGCATTGAAACTCATTTGCCAAATTTGGGCCCAACGTGACAACTTATCTAGATTGTGTTGCATATCGTCAACTTGTTCTTTTGAGAGTACGCTATTTGCAATTTTTGTATCGTCTGCAAACTTGAGATTGTACAGGTGAGACCCTCATCTATGTCGTTGATGTAAATTTGAAAGATAATTGGTCCTAGTACCGGTCCCTGGGGTACCCCCCTACTTACATTGGTCCATTTAGATGCCTTACCGTTTATGACTACTCTTTGCTTTCTGTCGCTGAGCCAATTTTCTATCCATTTCAACACACCGTCTTGTATTCCATGTGATTTTAGTTTTAGCAGTATAACGTTTGTGAGGAACTTTGTCAAAGGCCTTTTGACAATCAAGGTATATAATATCTACAGCTTTACTCTCATCATAGAGGTGAGGATATCGTGGAAGAAGTCTAAGAGGTTTGTTAAGCAAGAACGTTTGTTACGAAAGCTGTGTTCAGTATTTTTAAGTATGTAATTTTCCTCCAAGTGATTTACGAGTCTGTTTCCTAAAAGCATTTCTAGCATTTTACATACAATCGAGGTTAAGCTAATTGGACGATAGTTACTGGGTAGGGATTTGCTACATCTTTTAAATATCGGTGTTACGTTGGCTAGCTTCCACTGATCAGGCATAGTTCCAGACTGCAAGGATTTATTGAATAGCAATGTCAGTGGTTTGGAGAGCTCATCCTTAGCTTCTTTTAGAACTCTAGGTTAGATTGTATCAGGTCCGGGCGATTTATTTACCTTGAGTTTATTTAAACATTTCAATACTTCTCTCTCTGTAATTGTGATATTGCTTAGAACATCAGAATGATCTATCTGAATCGGCGATGCAGTAGGGATATCAATGAAGTCTTCTGTTGTAAAAACTGATGCAAAGAAGGCATTGATGGCATTACACATTAGTACTTCGTCTTATGTGTATTCTCCATTTTCATCGACTAACGGACGGTCCAACAGTTGAAGTAACGGCTTTCTTCTTTCTGATATAACAATAGAATTATTTTGGGTTTGTTTTACTTTGATTCGCAACATGTAACTCCAGGGTCTTTTTACTTTGCTTAATTAACTGGCTTTGGCTTTGCGTTGTAGTTCTACAAATTTCACCCGTTCTTCGTCATTTTGTGAGGATTTTAATCTATCATTAGCAAACAGTTAGTCTGAAATATCTTTATTCCACCATTTGGGCTTATCATTATAGCCTGTGTGCCGTATTTTCGATGGTATGCAGTCTTGCACTGCTTTTAGGTAGGTGCTTGCGAATGATTCCCAAAATTTATTTGTCGTTATTGTTAATTAGTAAGCTCCAGTCAGTTTCTTTAAACACAGTTCTAAGTTTACGAAAGCTTGCTTTCTTGAAATTAGGGACTTTCTCGATGCTGCTATTTGGTTCGTTACTAGTAAACTTTAAACTAAAAGTTATCGTACGATGGTCGCTGTTACTGAATTAATCACCGACATTCAAATTCTCTATCAATTCTTCTTTTGTTGAAAGTACAAGGTCAAGGACAGTATTTTCATGGGTTGATCTAACAAATTGATATAGCGAACTCTCTTGCAATAATAATTAATAATAATAATATTTATTCAGTTAGCAATTTACAGAGTTGGTACCACATAGTATGTTATAAATATGACATGTACCAGCCTTGCATAATTCCAACTAAGGATAGCCCAATAAGGCCGTTAGGCGTATTTCCATTGGGGTCCTTGTGGGATTAGGTTAGCTGGGGAAATGGGGAGGATAAAGAAATAGATATTTTAGAGAAAGTATTTCTAGGGGGTTATTTTAAGATACCTTACATCCTATAGTAAATATCAGTAATCCGTAATCAGTAATCATTTCAGTTTGGTTTGTCTATCTCTTATGTCGTATTTAGTAGTAGACATAAGCTTGGTGCTCCCTTCTCGCAGCTGTCCGGTTCAGGTGTTCCTTCAGGCTACGTCTGAAGGAATACAGTGTTCTCTTTTCACGGACTGACTGGGGTAGGTCGTTCCAGTCTTTGATGGCAGTGAAGAAGAATGTTTGCTTACCCTGTCCTTGGATTCTCGGGACCTTAAAATTAAACATCCTGTTTCTTGTATTATGTCCACTCCTCTCATTTGCTTTTACAAAATCATTCTTTAGATACTCTGGAGCTCTGTCATAGAACATTTTGAAGGCATTAGTTAGCCTGATTTGTTTGGCCCTGTCAGAGACATTGAGCATACATTGTGACTGAAGTTGTTCCTGGCCAACATGTGATCTGGGTCCTAGGTTCAGCATGAACCTAACCATTTTATTTTGAGTGACCTGAAGTTTGTGCTGTGCTGATGTAGATGATGCAGAGTACCAGGATGACACAGAATAGTCAAAATGACATTGAACAAGCGCTTGGCAGAGGGTCTTTTTGGTCGCCGCGGGCAAGCATCCCACCTGTCTATACAGGTATTTTATACGTGCTCTACACTTACTCAGGATAGATTCCAAAATTGTTTCACCTGACAAACTCGCGTCCAGTTTCAGTCCGAGATATTTAACTTGTGACACTGTTGTTATAGGAATATCATTACAGTTGACCGAGAAGCCCACAATGTCTTTCAGTTTGCGTTTTGTTCCACATAAGATGGCTTCCGTCTTGCCCAGGTGAAGAGATAGTCTATTGTCCACTAGCCATTCACTACATGATGCTAGTTCTTTGGAAAGTGAAGCGGCAATATTTATTGGGTCTTTTCCTGAAACCAGAAGCACGCTGTCGTCTGCATACAGTAATAATTTACATGAGACGCTCAGTTCCATGTCGTTCACATAACAGAGAAAGAGTAAGGGACCAAGGATGCTTCCCTGCGGGACCCCACAGTTAATTGGCATAGGATCAGATATATTATCATCAATTTTGACTCTTTGGGTTCTACCACTAAGATAAGATTTAAACCAGTTCACAGACCCTATGCCCATTGCTTGTAGTTTATTACATAGGATATCATGGTCTACTGTGTCAAACGCTTTTTGTAGATCAAGAAGAACCATACAGGCCACCTGTCTATCACCTACCACACCTTCCCACTCTGAACCTGTTTTGGTGACTAAATGGCATTACGATAGGGCAGACTGGGAGGGTCTTCAAGGTTTCTTTATTGATATTCCCTGGACCTCTTTCTTTTCTAATGATGCACACTCCACCTTGAGTCACATACAAGATTTTGTAAAAATTGGAATGGAAACTTTTATTCCTCATCAAAAGTACAGTAAAAGATCTAATTCACCTAAATGGTTTGACCATAATTGTGCTAGAGTAACTGAACAAAAAGCAATAGCCTACAATGCATACACAAGATCAAAAACTCATGAAGCCTTTAATTACTTTAGAAACATCATAAATCATGCCAAAACTGTATTAAACCTAACTAAATCAAACTTTCTCCACAAGCAGGCAAATAAACTTCTAAATAATCCAAATGATAACAACATATTTTTGGTCTACTCTTAACTCATTTAAATCCAACTTCACTACTGCTTCATCCATTCCACCATTAAAATCTCCAACTGGCAATCTTGTAAGTGACCCACGAGGTAAAGCTAACCTTCTTGGGATATTTTCTCCACCAACTCAACCTTAGATGACATAAATCAAGATGTCCCTGTACTTAATCTTAATTCGCCTGAAATTCCCTCACTTAAGATCCACACCAGACATGTCAAAACTATTTTGCAGAATCTCTCAGTAGATAAGGCTCCTGGTCCAGATGAAATTCCTCCAATAGTACTTAAGAATTGCTCCTTGGTGCTCGCTCCTGTATTGGCAAAAAATTTCCGTCTGTGTACTCATACCTCATGCTTCCCAGTACCCTGGAAAGAAGCAAACATCCATCCAGTTCCTAAAAAAGGTGCCTCTTCAGATCCATCAAACTACAGACCAATAGCTATAACTTCCACTCTTGGTAAAGTCTTTGAAATTATATTAAATAATCACATAATTAAGCATCTTGAGAATAATAAATTAATCAGTGATAGGCAATATGGTTTTAGACGATGTCGATCAACTGCAGACATGCTTTGCCTTCTTACGCATCAAATCGACCAAGCTACAGACCAACATGGTGAAACACATCCAATAGCACTGGATATATCAAAGGCATTTGATAGAGTCTGGCATCAATCCTTATTGTCGAAGATGTCACACTACGGCCTTGCATCATTAGTTCCACTAATTTCTTCTTATCTTCATAACAGAAAAATACGTGTAATGGTAGATGGCCTTTATTCTCAATTTCACTCAATAAATGCTGGTGTTCCCCAGGGATCGGTTTTGGCCCCAATTCTGTTCCTCATTCATATCAATGATCTCATATCTACCACTCATAATCCAATACATTCCTACGCAGATGACTCAACACTCCACAGTTCCTTCACATTTACCAATTCTTTCACCCAACCCAATCTTATAAATTCAAAAATAAACACTGCAATTTCTCTGAACCAGGACCTTTCTAGAATTAATGGATGGGGACAAAAGAATCTAGTTTCCTTTAATGCACAGAAAACCAAATACATTCAATTTTCTAACCGACAGAATCTCACTGACTCCCATATATTTTTTAATGATGCAAATATTCCCACTTCCCCTAGTATTGACATTCTTGGTGTAATATTAACTACTAACTTGAGCTGGACACATTATGTTAGAAGCATTGCTAAGAATGCCTCTAAAAAACTGGGACTCCTGTACAGAGTTCGAGAATTCTTCACTGACGAGCAGTTGGCCGTGATATATAAAAGTCATGTGCGTTCTCAGATGGATTACTGTTCACCTCTGTGGGGTGGAAGTGGAGTGGTTGCATTGAGGCAGTTGGACAAAATTCAAAATAAAGCTATTAGATTAATCAATAACCCTGCAATCACACAGGACCTTCCTACATTATCCATCCCTTGTATTATTCTACAGATATTTTCACAGCAATTGTTCCGAGGAACTTGCTTCAATTGTGCCGCCTCTCCACATCTTTCCCCGTAGAACTAGGGCAGCTGAGAGTGCCCATGAATTTACACTTTCTCCTCCACAATGCAGAATTTCTGCTTATCAGAATTCATTTATCCCCAGAGCTACTACTCTTTGGAATTCACTTCCCTCGAATTACTTTCCACAAACTTACAATCTACAATTGTTTAAATCCAGTTGTTACAAACATTTTATGAATGGAGGATGCCTTTAGGCACATGGACCTTTTTGTTTTATCTGTGTTTTTCCTTCCTCAGTTCATTGTCTCTTATAAAAAAAAAAAAAAAAAAAAAAACGGTGTAGTAACCTATAGACATTTCTTTACGAATGTGATCCGTTAAGTGGATGAGACAGGAGTCTGTCGAGTACATGCATCTGAAACCTGATTGAAACTTATAGAATAGATCATTTTGTTTGAGGTAGTGTTCAATTTGGGTGTATACCGCTCTTTCAAGGATTTTAGATACAATACATAATATGCTAACTGGTCTGTAGTTGCCAACTTCTAGTTTATTTCCTTTCTTGAATAGAGGGGTTACAATAGCTTCCTTCAGTTCAGCAGGTACTGTGTTGGTGTTAATTGACAAGTTGATGATGTGGGTTAGGGGGCCGGCTATACCAATGGCTCCATCTCGTAGAAATTTGGCAGGAATTTTGTCTGGTCCTGTGCTCTTATGTATATTTAGGTTAGACAGCTCGTCAAAAGTGTATTTTGGTGTAACATTTTGCAATCTAAATGTGTTCGGATGTATGTCTTTATCTCTGTAGAAATTACGAAAGGTGGCCGTTGTTGTGTATTTATTGAGAGGTTGAGGTAGGTTCTGTGCAAGTGTGTTTGCTATGGAAGTGAAGAAGGAGTTGAAGTAGGTTGAAATTTGTCGTTTATCGTGGCAAACCTGATCATTAATGGTGAGAGCAATATTAGTGTTAGACGAATCCCTTGTCTTGTTGCTGTAGCCTGTTGTTTTTAGGTGCCTCCATAGTTTCTTTGGGTTATTCTGATATTCCTCTGCCTTATTGTGAAAATAATTATTTTTCGCTGATTTCATTTTCCTCCTTAGTTTAGTCCTGGCCCTGTTGAACTCATGTTTCAGACCTTGATCCTGTCTATGTTTCGCTAGCCTTTTTAACAGATTGTCTCTGTGTTCCAGATGGTGTAGTATGTCATTGTTGATCCATGGGTCTGACCTTGCTTTAATTCGTATGTCTTTCAAAGGAGCTATTTCGTCTAGGATGTTTGTGATGATGGTTCTGAAGCCAACCCATGCATCATTAACGTTTGTACTTCCAAACACTGGAGACCAGTCTGTATTCCATAAAATGTCCAGAAATGTTTCCTTATTGTAGTTTCTGAGTGACCTTGTTTTGATAACCTTGTGATTCTCTAGGGTAATTTTTGTGGTTTTCCGTGTGCAATATGTGACGAAGTGATCACTTATCCCAGTCTGTATAACCCCTGATTGGGATATTTTGTCCTCTCGGTTACAGTTTATGTGGTCTAATATTGTGGCAGTGTTCTCAGAGATACGTGTGGGGGTTGTAATGAGTTGTTTGTGATTGTGCATTGTCAGTATATGCCTATATTCTCGTAAAAGCCTATCATTTCGTTGTTTGTAACACAGGTTAAAATCCCCTAGTATAATGGATTCATTCCGAGAGTCTAGCGATAACAAAGTTCGTTCAAATTTGGTCAAGAATTGTGTGTCGGCTGGTGGCCTATAGCATACCCCAATTGTGATGGGTCTTGTCCTCGGCAGGTGTAGGTCGATCCACAGAGCTTCGTGATTTTCTACATGGAGGTCGGTCCTAGTTGTGTGTGTGAGGTTGTTTTTTACATACAGACATACTCCTCCCCCATGCCTATTGCGATCATTCCTAACCATGTTGAAACCTTGAATGTTTATTTCACCATCGTTTATACTTGAATCCAGCCAGGTTTCTGTGATTGCAATTATTGAAGCTTTGGCCTTATTAGCTAACAAGTTTATTTCTGACAATATATGGTACATTGATCTGGCGTTAATGTGGATAAGATGGAGACCTTTGTTGGTGAACACTCTGTATTCATCTTTGATTTTGAATGTGTCCTGGCTGGATTCTGAGTTGTTAATACTTGGATCATTTACATTAATATTCGGTAATGAATGCAAGGCACACTTATTGCAAAGGAATTCCCGTTCTTCACTGTTGGTCTTCTTAGAGATGCACTTCATGTGAGCTACATGTTTACACTTTACACAGTTTTCGATCTTCTGACGTCGTGTTATGAGTGATTCACAAATAAAACAAATGGTTTTGCGATGTTGCACAGCTGAGTTCCTACATTTAACACATTCAACTTCGTTTCTACTGTTAACGTAAGTACATCGGTTATGAACAATTTCATTACAACTGTTGCATTGTAAAAGTGAACTCCTATTGTTGAAACCAAAATTACAGACTATACATAATTTGTTCTTACTGTTTATCATACGACTGGAGGTGTGGTTTGGTCCGCGTCGATCAGCTGTTTGTGCGGGAGAGGGTAGGGGATACTCGCGGTCGGGCTGTGATTGTTTGCTGTTGTTGTTGTTGTTGTTGTTTTCATTGTCCGTTGTTGCTGCTTCCCTGTTGGTGTATTTGCGAGTGCTACCTGTTTTTATTGTTGTTCTTGTTGCATGGTGTGCTACTTGGGTCGCCGATATCTGTGGTATTAATGGTAATGCTGTGGGTAATGTAGAGTTGGTGGAGTGGGTAATTGCTAATTCCCTGCATTTATCGCATTCCATTTCTGTTCTGCTGTTAACATAAGTACATCGATCGTGTGCTGTTTCATTACAAATACTACATTGTGATGTTGGACTCCTTTTGTTGAATCTAATATCGTACACTGTACATAAGTACCCAAGTTTGCATACAGGTATTGTCCAGAGTGTGAAGTAATACTATCTCCCCACTTGGTCACAGGTAAATTGAAGTCGCCAAAAATTATGGTATATTGCGAGTTACTTAAGTCTGCAATTTGCTCATAAATTTCTCGGTCAATTTGCACTGATTGAGCTGGAGGTCTGTGTATTAGTGCAAGTATTATTTTTGTACCTTTATTATTCTTTATTAGCACAAAGAATGTGCCAACGTTCACAATTTGAGGTTTTGACAAGAGGGTCGAGTTAAGACTTTCTTTGACAAAAAGTAAAACCCCACCTCCATTTTTATTTATTCGGCTTTTCTCAAATATTACATAACCGGGAAGTGAATACTCAGCTAAAAAGTCTCTGTCTTTTGTATTGAGCCAAGATTCTGTTATGCCAATAACATCGTAATTTTCTGTAAATACTAGTTCCTCTAAATCTGAAAATGTTGTGCGTATGCTATGAGCGTTTGCATAGAAAACATTTAAAATTTTGGATTTGGAATTCACGGAACGTTCTTTATTCAAATTCTTGGTTCTGGTCGGGTCTACATTTATGTACCTGTCTGTCCTCAGTCCTCGATCCTCGTCCCTGGATGTCCTCGTCCTCGGTGTCCTCGACCATCGTCCCTGGTGGTCCTCGCTCCTAGCTGTCCTCGATCGTCGTCTCTGGTGGTCCTCCGTTCTTGCTGTCCTCGATCGTCATCCCTAGTATTTCTCGGTCCTCGATCGTCGTCTCTGGTCGTCCACGGTCCTCGATCCTCATTCCTAGTGGTCCTCGGCCCTCGCTGTCCTCGAACCTCGTCGCTGGTGGTCCTTGGTTGGCTCTGCTTTTTCTCCGATAATCCTTTACTGCGTCGTGAAGCAGGCAGCAAAATCTTGATGCTCCCACCTGGTTTTGATGGACTCCATCCACTACAAACAGATGATCTTCACGATAGAAGTCATTCCATGTATTGATGAATCCAACGTTTTCGTCCCTGCAGAGGTTAGCCAGACGACGATTTACGCTAGTGGCTATGTTGAAGAATCGGCTCTTCACAACGAACCTGGGGACGATCCCTGATATGATGACTCTGCGTGACTTTTCCTTATACGTCTGAATCAACTTCCGGTACTTCAGCATGAGGTCCTCCGATCGGGTTCGCAGCACGTCATTAGATCCGACATGAATGACTTACATTATGCGTGAGGGGGCTAACTTCATAACTTCGTTGACTGCAGCTGCAACATCGTCCACACCGACACCCAGCTTCTTGGTGAGGGCGTTAATCTTGACGTTAGCTAGACGTTAGCTTGACGTTAGTTAGAGAGAGAGAAAGAGATTATACATTAATAGATTAATAGATATATACGTAGATGTCGCTAGATAGCCTCAAGTAAGCCATTATATTGTTTAATGGAATGTATAGAAAACTGAACATTATATTGTATACAAAACAACACCGTCTTTCACATTCTTACCTAAACTATATCTGTGAGCGTTCCCCATCTCGCCAATGGCTCTCTGTTATTACATTGTCAGTTATCTATAGTTCTGTTATTGACAGGCTCTCCGTTTTCCTTTGTACTATTATATTTTGGACAGTGAAGAGCATAAATGGCGACGCACCCATTTGAATCAGTATCGAAAACAAACGAGACAATACAATGTATTATTATAGTCCAAATGCTTCAGAACTTGGCTCTAAAGGTTCACAGACTTGAAGTGGTGTACAGTTCAGATAAATAAGTTATGTCTTGATGTGTGTTGATTGGCATCAGCTATAAAGTCAGTGTGTTCCATTAGTTACCGTTCACTGATTCGTGTATCGTTGCGTAATATATCATACTTTTCTGTCTGTATCTGTATATTAACTCTCAATATTTGTGTCGTACTTCCATATTAACTATAGGTATCGCTACAGTCAATAGAATAAAATAATCGTAACTCAGACAAACAAAATGTCTGTATTGAGGCATCGCACATTTGTTTTTGATCTAACAAATGATGGCTGAATTTATTTATTTATTTATTCATTTATGTATTTTGTTTAATATTATTTTAGTTTCCTCCCTAGACCTCCATCAAGCTTAAATAAAAACCCACTCTCCTTCAAGAGAAATTTTACATTTTTCGATAGAAAAATGTTCCGGCCGAAGGGCGGTTTCTCTTAAAATACAGGCTCGCTATCGCTCGCCAGGAAAATAATTGCACCTTAATGACACAAAAAGTCTAAATATTGACTAAGAAATGGGGCGAAAGGTCTGAAAATCGCCAAACTAATGGACCGAACGTCTTAAAATCTGAAAACTAATGGGGCTAAGCGAGACGGCAAAGGGGGACCAGAAAACAGCGACCCATCTCCCATTAATTGAGATTGTTTTTTACCGCTGACTTAGAGGTCCTCCCTAAGCTTGTATATTAAAAACAAATTCTGTTAGTCAGAAAATTAATAATATGTTACCATAGCGGTGACATAAAGACAGCAATATTCAAAGCTTTAAGTAGGCACTTTAAAAATGTAAAGCTTATTTCGTTACTTAGCTCTTGTGGGAGTACATAGCCTAACTGGAATGGAGACAAAGTAATTTTCTAATTATAAAACGTGGAGCTGAGTACAGTGATTTAATGTATTCGAGAATGGATAATAAGTCGTAGGCGTGTGCATAAACCTTTAACCGTCTTGGTGGTGTAATGGTTAAGGTGTCTACAAATATGTGTGTGATAACCCAGGTTCGAAGCCAGGTGGATCACATAATTATATGCTTTCATTAATTTCATTGGAGGTGTTTGGTGTTGTGGTGACATTAATACAAATATAGGTTAGGCTATCCTTCTGGGGAGATGGGCGTATTTATTTGATCATTTATGTGTCTATTTATGATTTTATTGTCTCCTCCCTAGACCTCCATCAAGCTTTAAAAAACATCCATTAGATCCGCCTTCTAGATTAATTAGTATTTTTTTCGGTAGAAAAATGACCCACCCGTAGGCCGGTTCTTCCGTATTTAAATGCTCATTATCGTTCGCCAGGAAAAAATCGACACCTAAATAGCACAAAAGGTCTTAATATTGACAACGAAATCGTGCGAAAAGTCTTAAAATCACCAAACTAATGGGGGAAACATCTTAAGATCTGAACACTAATGTGGCTAAACATGAAGGAGAAAGGGGTCTAGAAAAACGACTCCCCTTAACTCTTAAATAATTGCATTCATACTACTCTGCAAGAACTCACCTCACGTGACCAACTATTTCCCATTTTTGTTCTGCTTACAATTTAGTCTGGCCTTTCGTTTTTGTTGGCAAAAATATTTTGGACACGTGTCAATTTTGTATTGTATTAATTGTTCACGACATTCTCTGACCTCTCCTATTTTCGTTACCCTGCCACAGTCTCCCTTTATCCACATTCTGTCAGTTATCATTACCGCCCAATATTCTGAAATATGGCAGGTTCTCAAATTCCAGTTGCATTATATTTGAGGCTCTTGCACTTTATCAAATACTGTCTTGGTATCATAATTGTTAATTACATTATTGAGCAGTCCTGAGCATTAGTAACTACGCAATCATTTGAATCAATATCGAACACAAGCGAGATAATACAAGTGTTTGATTATATTCCAAAAACTACAAAACTTAACTTAATAGGTTAACAAATCAAATGGTTGCTACTCTATTAGGCCTTACAGCTTTACACTCAGGAACAGTAATTCAGAAGCCGTTTGAGACCTAAATCTGTTGTAAATGAATTGTCGAAATGGAAGTACAAAGTATAGGGTTAATTAGGATTTAATTATTTATAGGAAAATTTCGAATATACAATGAAAGCATTAGGGGAGATTTGTGTTGGCTTCCTAAACCCCCATCAAGCTTTACAAAAAAATACCCCCAAAACCCCCCTCGAAATATATGTGTACATTTTGTAGGTAGAACAAAATGTGCAGGCCGAAGGCCGGTTCCTCATAAATGACAGGTTTGCTATTGCTTGCCGGGAAAATGTCGACACCTAAATGGCACGCAAGGTCTGAAAATTGACATACATTGGGCGGAATATATAAATATCGCTAAAGTAACAGGGCAAACATCTTAATATCTCAAAAATAATCGGGCTAAACATGAGGGAGAAGGAGGTTCGAAAATAAATCCCTTAAGTGAATACTTCCCTTTAATGGTGTGCCGCTACAAGATTTCCTTAACGGCATAACGTTAAAACTCGTCAATTTATTATCCTAAGCGGCCTTCTACCTCCCCTCTCACTCACTCTATCTATCTATCTATTTCCCGACGCCTAACCCTCTATGAGGGGCATCCCAAATGGACCTATTTATTATGAGGACAATCTGTGCCAGTCTATGAAGGACTTGCAGGACTGAACACTCAACTTAGGGTCCCTAAGTTGAGTGTTCAGTCCTGCAAGTCCTTCATAGACTGGCACAGATTGTCCTCATAATAAATAGGTCCATTTGGGATGCCCCTCATAGAGGGTCCGACTCAGAGGCTTTCTATGTATTTTTAGCACAATTTCTACAGTGGTGGGTGGCTAGTTCATCCACCAACATGCTTCCCTCGTAGGTAAGCAGTAAGGATTTATTTAACGTTGTCTGCCCTAGAAGGGTTGCCGACCAAGGTTGACGAGTCACATCCACCTGGATTTGTATAAAATTGTCTCCCCCTAGATGAGTTCCCGACCAAAGGTTGACGAGTCTCATTGACCTTCGTTATTTGCTTACCCACCATAAGCAGGTGGCTTGTCACCAGTTCTCTGGCATTATATCTCCCACTCTCAACTCTAATAACATTAATCCCTTCAGTACGATAGTGTCTACTGTACAGTCGGCCAAAGAAGTGATTCCGCGGCACCAAGTATATTTCGATCAATAATTGGTATTAGCACTATCTAAGCATTAGTACATCGTTCCGAGTGAGATATACAAACATTTGCCTCTCTATACACACCCTATTAAACATCTGACAGACATTACTACAGCATACAGCGAGCAAAATGTAATGACAGAGACACGACTTATTTGGCCAACTGTACTTCACTGTATTGTGGCTAACTCCTCACGATTTCACCCAGCTCAGCCTCTAGTAATTGAAACGCTTAAAACAAATCCAATTTATATAAATTTTGCTTGCGAGTGAGTGTACGCGAGTGTTATGTGTATTAAATCTTATCTTGTGATGTAAGTGCCTCTCAAATTATTTTCCTAAACAGCTTTACTTACCCAAGAGAAATAAGTCGTCTGTCTCCATTATTCTTACATTGCTTCACCCTCTTCAATACAACCATGATTAATATGCTTGTGGGAGACTAAGCAAAAGCTCTGTTTCTGCAGTGGTTTCTTGCGTCCCAAATTATTGTAAATTACTACTTTATAACATCCTCAGTGATGTGTGGGTGTAGGTGTCAAATATTCCTTGTTTGTATATATGTGATGCCGTAAATATATATATAAGTGTGTGTTTTCTTGGGGGGGGGGGGAGGTCATGTACAGGTACTTATTCGCATTCCCCCTTGCCTTTTGTCTCCTTCATGCACTTATAGAAACAATTTCGTTGCCAATGCAACTAGGTATACAATTTATAAGTCGTTTAATCCCACGTCATCTCAAACAATTTATACTCATCACATTAAGAGCCATCACAATAATTATATTCTAAGTCTAATACCGCTACCACCCATCTACACCATATATATTGTTTTTTCTCTCTCTCTCTGTACCTTCTGCACGGATAGCGAAATATATGAAACTATAATGTCTCTGCATCATCTTATGTTCAAGGTTCTTCGCAGCAACATATTTTGCTACAAACTATTTATAATACCCGAATAATCCATATAGGAACCCATCAGCTGGGAAAAAACAGACTATTGTAAGGGAAGGTGCCCCAAAGTGGCCATTGTGGTGGTTGGCTGGTAATGAGACAGGTACATCACCAGCCGTCACAACACTTGGGCGAAATTTGCATCTAAATGGTGGAGGTTTGTGTGAGTTGAATGGTTATCGTGAGAGAGAGAGAGAGAGATACTTAGTCTTACGAAATATTGTACCATCAGCTAGTGCCGGCCGCCTCTTCAAACCTCCCAGCACACCACAGCTGGGCAAGGCAGCATGACAGATGTACGATGCCGCCAGTTTTGGGGTGATGGTTATTTACATCACTCGAGCATCATGTGTGCCTTTATAGTTCATATATTTGCAACGGTGACAGGTCAGTTGAACCAGTGCCACTTCAACCAGTGCCACTTTAACCAGTGCTAACTATTACGACCGGGGCTCGTATAAAACAAGGGCTCTTAATCATTGGACTAGGAAAGCACACAGCCACAACGGTAACACTAGATCCAACCCCTGAACTTATAATGCCGGCGCACAAAAACACCTATACCCTCCAGAGTTAAATCTGCGATAACGGGGTATCCTATAACTCAGTATAAGTGCACTACTACTACAGGCTGATGATCTCTGATACAGCCTGATCACAACAACATACAATTACGGTAATAAGGTATACTAGGAAAAGATAGAGATCTTAATTAAATCACTCCAATGATTTAATGCAAACTAGAAGAAAGTATATTTAAAGTTACTCTAAACAATAATGAACTGTCACTCCTATACTAAAGAAAGTGAACGAAAGTCCCAAAGCATCGAGCAGGAATCTTCTGAAGAAAGTCTGATGCTGGGGTAAGATGATCGTATCGGATTTTGAACTGTAGTATAAAGCAGGAACAGGATATGACAATTGTAAGGACATATAGGGTTAACTGGCACGGGAATAATAATAACTGCGCAATAGTAGGAACTCAAACAGCAAAAGAAGTACTTCCTCATCAACTAAACAGCCTACTAGGGTTGTGCAACTCAACAACAACCTAGACTAATAAATGCCGTGAATAATAATGCATACATAACTGAAAGAGTTTATAATCTAAATCTGGTGTGTCTGCTAGGCGAATAAAGTCTAGCTGGGATGTAGTAGGCTAGGAAACAATGGCTGAACAAGCGGCTCGTAGCCTAGCAAAGTCCTTAACCCTTAATTAGCGGCTCACCACATAAGTCGAGTTAAATAAAGCTGGACTATGTGGCGGCGCTCGACATAGGTCGAGTGGCAATTTCAGCACGTAATGTTGCTGAGAGAGAGAGACAAGTGGTGGCAGGAGACTAGCGAGCGTATGACTGCTCCAGACCACCGCGGCGAACCTACTGACACGAATCTCAGCCTACTCCTCCCTCTCTCACTCGCTACATACTGAATTATATGGGGAAAGTACCGAATTACATGCTTTTTGCACTCGCGTTGCACGGTTATTGCAAGAAAACTAGCCATCATAAAAGGATCGTTATGGTGTCATTCGAAAGCTCTTTTTATGCCCTTTTAGGGATAGGTACTTGTTTTACGTTCTGGGTCTTATTTAGGCATGAAAATGATTACGTAAACAGCCCTATTTTGGCTAAAAACACCCCGCTGGGCAGTACATATAAATAAACCGCATAGGCCGCTCGTAAGGTGTTAAGGCTGTGCGGCCAAATTACGTTAATTGACGGGGTGCTCTCTTGAGAGATCCAGATCGCTAGTATCTGGTTCTCTCCTGGCGACCCTCTCAAAGTCAAAGCAAACGAGTTAGCACAGTGTTGGGTGGCAGAGGCAAAAGCCCTCACTCGCAACACAGTGCTAAACTCACAAGGTACACAGTCAGAAAGACCACCTAGGCTTCCCACGTCTCCGTTGCGATTGTACAGGTTCAACAAAACCTAGTACACATGGAAATCACAACCCCAGTAGCCTTATCCCAGTCTAGCATTAAATCCCCCAGCAGACCACCAAGATACAGGATGGGAGACACCGTGAGTGTGTCAACCTCTACAGACAAAATTGGTAACCCTTCCAAAATGCCTAACTAAACATGTGTTATCTGAGAGCTTCAGCATATAATACGATGGCCGATATATGAAATCGTGCAGAACCAAAGGGAAGTTATGATATTAAATAGAGTAGAAGAATGAGAGGTAAGAAGTTGAGAGAGAGAGAAAGTGCTCTATAGGTAGAAGTCGGGAGACAGGGGGGCAAGGGACATGTGAAGGGTGTGACGCCTGCCAGCGTTGGCAGAATCGCCTCCCGGTAGCCACTAGCACTCGCCAGGGCAGTGAAATGGGCTACAGTCTGTCTACAATGTTGTACTTTCTTTCTTGTGAATCGTCATGTCACAGGCAGGGTAGAAGTGGTCTTTGTTTTCGCCTGTGACAATGCATTGTATTGAAGGAGAGAGAGAGAGAGCGAGCGAGTGGAGTGGGGGAGGTGAGTGTTGATTTTCCTCCTCCTCCCTCCTCCCTCCCGGAGGAGTTGTTCGCCCGCGTGGTCTTTTCTCTCGGTTTTGATTGGCTGGTGGTTCCTGGCGCCTTCTGCAGGACTGCTGCCGGGTGACGTAGAGGCCTGTGATTGGCTGACCACCGTGCCTTTGTGTGGGATCCTGGAGGGGTCCAGAGGAGCTATTCTCCTCAGAGCTTTCCTGACTAGCATACCCTTCACATGTCCCTTGCCCCCCTGTCTCCCGACTTCTACCTATAGAGCACTTTCTCTCTCTCAACTTCTTACCTCTCATTCTTCTACTCTATTTAATATCATAACTTCCCTTTGGTTCTGCACGATTTCATATATCGGCCATCGTATTATATGCTGAAGCTCTCAGATAACACATGTTTAGTTAGGCATTTTGGAAGGGTTGCCATTTTTGTCTGTAGAGGTTTGACACACTCACGGTGTCTCCCTTCCTGTATCGTGGTGGTCTGCTGGGGGATTTAATGCTAGACTGGGATAAGGCTACTGGTGTTGTGATTTCCGATGTGTACTAGGTTTTGTTGAACCTGTACAATCGCAACGGAGACGTGGGAAGCCTAGGTGGTCTTTCTGACTGTGTACCTTGTGAGTTTAGCACTAGCACCCCGTCAATTAACGTAATTTGGCCGCACAGCCTTAAGGACTTCGCTAGGCTACGAGCCGCTTGCTCAGCCATTGTTTCCTAGCCTACTACATCCCAGCTAGACTTTATTCGCCTAGCAGACACCAGATTTAGATTATAAACTCTTTCTGTTATGTATGGATTATTATTCACGGCATTTATTAGTCTAGGTTGTTGTTGAGTTGCACAACCCTAGTAGGCTGTTTCGTTGATGAGGAAGTACTTCTTTTGCTGTTTGAGTTCCTACTATTGCGCAGTTATTATTCCCGTGCCAGTTAACCCTATATGTCCTTACAATTGTCATATCCTGTTCCTGCTTTATACTACAGTTCAAAATCCGATACGATCATCTTAACCTAGCATCAGACTTTCTTCAGAAGATTCCTGCTCGATGCTTTGGGACTTTCGTTCACTTTCTTTAGTATAGGAGTGACAGTTCATTATTGTTTAGAGTAACTTTAAATATACTTTCTTCTAGTTTGCATTAAATCATTGGAGTGATTTAATTAAGATCTCTATTATTTCCTAGTATACCTTATTACCGTAATTGTATGTTGTTGTGATCAGGCTGTATCAGAGATCATCAGCCTGTAGTAGTAGTGCACTTATACTGAGTTATAGGATACCCCGTTATCGCAGATTTAACTCTGGAGGGTATAGGTGTTTTTGTGCGCCGGCATTATAAGTTCAGGGGTTGGATCTAGGTGTTACCGTTGTGGCTGTGTGCTTTCCTAGTCCAATGATTAAGAGCCCTTGTTTTATACGAGCCCCGGTCGTAACAAATGGCGACCTTGCTTAGGATTTTGTGAACTTAGAGAAATATTGCAGGAGTGTTGTGGTCATTTGTTTTTGTTTAAAGGAATATAGTGGACACGTGGAATTTTTTTGGCAAGTAGTATAACACTTAAGAGTCTTCAAGCATTTTTTGAGTGAATAGTGCTACATAAGAGTTTAGGTACTTCTATTTTTTTTTATATAAACGTTGAGAATTTTTGGTGGACACTGTCGAACGACGGATCAATGTACAGTGAGGACACAGTAAGGGAAGCAGACTCTGAGGTGCAGCAGCGGGCTTTGTTAGATGACATTAGAGTTATAGCTAGTGAGGAGGATGCAAGGAAGTTTCTGGATATACCTATTACTGCTGACCGGGTGTCGGGGATTGATCGGTATGGTCTCCAGTGTTTGGCCACGGTCATGGGGCATGTGGGCACTAGCAGCATGTCGAGAGGTGACCTGGTGGCCTGTGTGCTCGGTGGGGTGCGTTGGGCTTCGGGTGGAGCGGGAGCTGGGGCACCTTCGGCCCAGCCCCCATTCCACTCTACTCCTACCATGGCGCCCCCTTGGGCTCCGGAGACGGGTACGTTCCCGCAGGCCGATAGTCACTGGCAGCGTGGTTTGTCAGAGGGTGGGTCTCCAATTGTTGCATCTCCTCCTCCTCAAGGTTTAACTGCAGATATGCTCTTCCAGCTTGAGATGGCTAAGATGCAGCTGCAGCAGAAGCGGGAATCTGAGCAGCAGAAGCGGGAATCTGAACAGCAGCAGCGGGAGTTTGAGATGGCTAAGATTCAGGCTGAGGAGAGAAGGGCCAGATATGAGACTGAGGAGAGAAAGGCCATACGTGAGGCTGAGCTTCAGTCTGAAGAGAGAAAGACGAAGTACTGTGCAGACATAGATCTTGAGAAGTCTAGGGTGGAGTCGACAGGGCAGCATCTCAGTTCTGGGAATCGAGGTCTTGATCAGTCGTTATCGCACCTGCTCAAGTTGGTCCCTGTATTTGATGAGTCAGGTGTCACTGAATTTTGTATGCGTTTCGAGAAGAAGTGCCGGGAGCACCAATGGCCCGAGGTTAAGTGGGCAGCCCTTGTTTCCTCTAGATTGATTGGCAAAGGACTCAGGGCATATGATGCGTTGCCCTTGTAGTCGTGCATCGATTACGAGGTATTGAAGGAGGCTGTCCTGCGGGCATATGAGTTACAACCAGAGACTTACAGATTGAAGTTCCGGGGTGTAACTAAGGGTCATGAGTGCACCTTTCTTGAGCATGCCCGGGATCTGTCCGATGCATTTAGAAACTGGCTGCGTTCTGAGAAGGCATCGACGTTTGAGGAGTTGAAACAGCTGATGCTTCTAGAACAATTTTTTAAGTGTACGGGCAGCGATCTGACGTTGAATCTTAAAGAGAAAAACCCAAGAACTCTTCAGGAGGCAGCTGAGATGGCTGACCTTCGGATGTCACTGATTCGTGGGTGCGGGTCTGCACAACGGAACGATGCAGGTAACAAGGGGCGCAACACTCCACCCCCCCGAGTCAGTGATACACCATATAACCATTACAACAAGAGCAACGATACTAAGTCTGACCATAAACCTAATACCGTCCCGTTTAAGAAGGGTCAGGGCCCTTCCCCACCTCAAGGGAAGCCCAAGGGGGAGTTAAGAGTGTTTTCATTGTCATGAGAAGGGCCATTTTGCAAGAGCCTGTCCAAGCAAGCTACCTAATGCAGTCGTGTCTTTGGCTCGCAACATTGGGGTGTCCCCGAAGTCGTCTGAGTTTGCCCGGGGTATAACGTCAGAGGCTGGGACACAGCCAGTGGAGAAGAATCCGGAAGGCTCGAACCCTGTCCGCGATGTCTTTTGTGACCATCGAGGGCATGGCTGCATGAAGTGGGCTGGTAAGAAGCATGGAGTTGAGCTGTTGCGAGACACGGGTGCCTCTCAGACTTTAATGAAGAACTTTACTGGTAGACCAATAAACGCGGCACAGGTGGTTGTGGTGCAGGGTATCAATGCTGTCAAGTCACACCCGTTGGTCAGGATGGAACTGGAGGTGGATGGTGTGACGCGAGAGTTGGATGTGGGTGTTGTGGAGAACTTGCCTGTTGGGGGCGTCGACCTCCTTCTCGGCAACGACTTCGCGGTGCCTACTTCTGAGGTTTCACCCTTAGTCGTTGCCGAGAAGCCGGCCGACGTGAGTAGGGAGGAACATGAGTGGGTAGAGAAGTGTCAAGTACAACCTATGGCATGTGTTGTTACAAGACCTCTTGCATCCAAAGTGTCACAGCCTATTCCTCAGTCTTCTGATCAACGGAGGAACGGTTGGAAGAAGATGGCTAATGTTGGTAACAGTTTGAAGAGTTTAGTACCAGTGGCTCTTCTTGGCAACTCAGTATTGGCACCATTGTTGGAGTCTGGAGAAGCCCCAGGACCTGTCACAGCTAGTGAGGATGTAGGGCAGGAAGAGACTCCGAGGCAGCAACGTTATGCACAGAGAGAACAAAGGGTTGCTCAGTTTGATATTGGGGGAGGACTTGGGTTGCTTCGGAAGCATCTAGACAAGTTGGTTCCCTCAGATATTTGTAAACTGCAGTTGGAGGATCCAGAAGTTCAGAAGTGTGGTAATGGTGCTGTCGAGATCAAACACGAGGACGGGGAAACATGTCATGTGAACCTGTTGGAGGAGTTTGTGAGGCAACCACCTGAGCAGCCTACTGTCCCTGCGTTGGTCTGCAGCGGCCAAGGTGGAGAAGGAGAGGGGGGCAGTAGGGCACAGGTGGAGGAGAGTAGGGATTGTCATGTCTCGGCGGAGCAGTGGGCAGGGGACACGAGTCTGGTGGCTGTGGAAGCGCTAGAGCACCTGCCTGAGCAGCAGTGTGCAGCGCTCCAGCACCAGCTCGGTTCATACCCCACTGGTCGTGCCGAGCCCCTGAGCCTCACAACTCAGGCGGTGCAAGATGTTCCGCGGGCAGGTCACGTGAATGTTGAGAGCCCGTTAGCCTCGTTGTTTCGGTGGTTCAAGGTGGGCGACGAGGCTTGGACATGGTTGTCAGGTCAAGGTCGACCCATGGCTGCCAAGGGTGGTGGTCAAAAGGAGGACTTTGAGCAGATTGGTGAGGTTGGCTGTGGCATAGAAGTGCCCAGTCATCGCATAGCCTCCCAATGCTGCTCTAGTCGGATGCAACAGCCCTACCATAGACTGACTGTATCTTGCCATGTCGCTAAAAGCGGTGATGCTGCGCAGGCAGATGTAGTCGTAAGGAATGCGGGGGTGCGCATGTACAGTATCGGCGGGGAAGCCTTAGCAATAATGAACTATGGGAGTGACTGCACAGGTGGTACTGATTGTCCCTCTCATGACCTGGCTGTTCTAGGGACGAAGGTGGAGAAGGAGGGAGACTACAGGTTAGAAGCTGCGGTCTCGGCTGGGTTGTGGGAGGGCACTAGGATTGTTATTCTGCGAGATAAGTTGTTTACTAGGCTGTGGCAGTGCATCCACATGTTTGTTGCTTCTCCAGGCCTGATGTACGGGTAGAATCCGACATGCAGGCTGGAGATAGTGCAAGGCTCAGTTTAATTCCCTACCGTATAAATCCTGCTCGACAGCCTGTGGTGCAAGCAGAGCTGGATTACGTGTTGACGAAGGGTCTGAGGGATAAGGAATGTCGTGAGTGGTCGTTGCCTGTGACTTTGCAACCTGTGTTAAGTGGCAAGATCAGTGAGTGTGTTGATTGCGAGAGTGTGTGTGCATTATCCCTGACAGACGCCTATACCTTATCGAGAGTTGACGACACCATAGACCGCCTCGGGGCTGCATCGCCTATCACAAAGGTAGAACTAGTGAAAGGATATTGGCAGGCTCCGTTGCCGGAAAGAGCGAAGAGAAATGCCAGTCTTGTGATGAACTGGGCACTTTATCAGTGCCAGGTGTGGTTTTGCTGCCGGGACACAAGTTGGATGTGTGGCATGCTAAGGGCACTGATAATGTTTTGGCTGATTGTTTGTCACGGGAGGGTTTGTTTGCAGGAGAACCCTCACCGTTCAGTCAGTGTGTGTTGAGAGTGGAGTAAAATGGGCTTGCCCCTGTAAGTGCAGCCGCCATGAACATATTAAAAAAATAAAAAATCACAAAAACTCTTTCTTTTGATAGTTAATTGTAAGTTGCCTATGTTATAGCTAAAGTCCTAAGTTGAACCTGTCTTTCACCTAGGAGGCTGGGTTCTGTGAAGCTCTCTCTGGGAGCATAGCAGGCTAAAGTTATACTATTATGTTTGGGAGGGGTTATAAGATTTTCTTTATGTTGATATGTTGTTTTATGTAAGATTGAGCTTTGCATTTCATTTCTGGCGGAGTGGCTATGTGTGACGGGTCTTGTTGGCATTCTGCCTTGTCAGATATTGTGCTCGCCTAATGTTGAGCGTCCTATATCTTGGGCGGGGTGTGACGCCTGCCATCGTTGGCGGAATCGCCTCCCGGTAGCCACTAGCACTCGCCAGGGCAGTGAAATGGGCTACAGTCTGTCTACAATGTTGTACTTTCTTTCTTGTGAATCGTCATGTCAGGCAGGGTAGAAGTGGTCTTTGTTTTCGCCTGTGACAATGCATTGTATTTTATATCATGAGTTAAACATAAGATGCATTGTAGTGAAGGAGAGAGAGAGAGAGCGAGCGAGCGGGGTGGGGGAGGTGAGTGTTGCTTTTCCTCCTCCTCCCTCCTCCCTCCCCCCTCCCGGAGGAGTTGTTCGCCCGCATGGTCTTTTCTCTCGGTTTTGATTGGCTGGTGGTTCCTGGCGCCTTCTGCAGGCCTGCTGCCGGGTGACGTAGCGGCCTGTGATTGGCTGACCACTGTGCCTTTGTGTGGGATCCTGGAGGGGTCCAGAGGAGCTATTCTCCTCAGAGCTTTCCTGACTAGCATACCCTTCACATGTCCCTTGCCCCCCTGTCTCCCGACTTCTACCTATAGAGCACTTTCTCTCTCTCTCAACTTCTTACCTCTCATTCTTCTACTCTATTTAATATCATAACTTCCCTTTGGTTCTGCACGATTTCATATATCGGCCATCGTATTATATGCTGAAGCTCTCAGATAACACATGTTTAGTTAGGCATTTTGGAAGGGTTGCCATTTTTGTTTGTAGAGGTTTGACACACTCACGGTGTCTCCCTTCCTGTATCGTGGTGGTCTGCTGGGGGATTTAATGCTAGACTGGGATAAGGCTACTGGTGTTGTGATTTCCGATGTGTACTAGGTTTTGTTGAACCTGTACAATCGCAACGGAGACGTGGGAAGCCTAGGTGGTCTTTCTGACTGTGTACCTTGTGAGTTTAGCACTGTGTTGCGAGTGAGGGCTTTTGCCTCTGCCACCCAACACTGTGCTAACTCGTTTGCTTTGACTTTGAGAGGGTCGCCAGGAGAGAACCAGATACTAGCGATCTGGATCTCTCAAGAGAGCACCCGGTCAATTAACGTAATTTGGCCGAACAGCCTTAAGGACTTCGCTAGGCTACGAGCCGCTTGCTCAGCCATTGTTTCCTAGCCTACTACATCCCAGCTAGACTTTATTGGCCTAGCAGACACCAGATTTAGATTATAAACTCTTTCTGTTATGTATGCATTATTATTCACGGCATTTATTAGTCTAGGTTGTTGTTGAGTTGCACAACCCTAGTAGGCTGTTTCGTTGATGAGGAAGTACTTCTTTTGCTGTTTGAGTTCCTACTATTGCGCAGTTATTATTCCCGTGCCAGTTAACCCTATATGTCCTTACAATTGTCATATCCTGTTCCTGCTTTATACTACAGTTCAAAATCCGATACGATCATCTTAACCTAGCATCAGACTTTCTTCAGAAGATTCCTGCTCGATGCTTTGGGACTTTCGTTCACTTTCTTTAGTATAGGAGTGACAGTTCATTATTGTTTAGAGTAACTTTAAATATACTTTCTTCTAGTTTGCATTAAATCATTGGAGTGATTTAATTAAGATCTCTATCTTTTCCTAGTATACCTTATTACCGTAATTGTATGTTGTTGTGATCAGGCTGTATCAGAGATCATCAGCCTGTAGTAGTAGTGCACTTATACTGAGTTATAGGATACCCCGTTATCGCAGATTTAACTCTGGAGGGTATAGGTGTTTTTGTGCGCCGGCATTATAAGTTCAGGGGTTGGATCTAGTGTTACCGTTGTGGCTGTGTGCTTTCCTAGTCCAATGATTAAGAGCCCTTGTTTTATACGAGCCCCGGTCGTAACAAGGGTATGCTAGTCAGGAAAGCTCTGAGGAGAATAGCTCCTCTGGACCCCTCCAGGATCCCACACAAAGGCACGGTGGTCAGCCAATCACAGGCCGCTACGTCACCCGGCAGCAGGCCTGCAGAAGGCGCCAGGAACCACCAGCCAATCATAACCGAGAGAAAAGACCACGCGGGCGAACAACTCCTCCAGGAGGGAGGAGGTGGAAAAGCAACACTCACCTCCCCCACCCCGCTCGCTCGCTCTCTCTCTCTCCTTCACTACAATGCATCTTATGTTCAACTCATGATATAAAATCTAATGCATTGTCACAGGCGAAAACAAAGACAACTTCTACCCTGCCTGTGACATGACGATTCATAAGAAAGAAAGTACAACATTGTAGACAGACTGTAGCCCATTTCACTGCCCTGGCGAGTGCTAGTGGCTACCGGGAGGCGATTCTGCCAACGCTGGCAGGCGTCACACCCCGCCCAAGATATAGGACGCTCAACATTAGGCGAGCACGATATCTGACAAGGTAGAATACCGACAAGACCCGTCACACATAGCCACTCCGCCAGAAATGAAATGCAAAGCTCAATCTTACATAAAACAACATATCAACATAAAGAAAATCTTATAACCCCTCCCAAACATAATAGTATAATTTTAGCCTGCTATGCTCCCAGAGCGAGCTTCACAGAACCCAGCCTCCTAAGTGAAAGACAGGTTCAACTTAGGACTTTAGCTATAACATAGGCAACTTACAATTAACTATCAAAAGAAAGAGTTTTTATGTGATTTTTGATTTTTTTAATATGTTTATGGCGGCTGCACTTACAGGGGCAAGCCTAGTTTTTCTCCACTCTCAACACACACTGACTGAACGGCGAGGATTCTCCTGCAAACAAACCCTCCCGTGACAAACAATCAGCCACAACATTATCAGTGCCCTTAGCATGCCACACATCCAACTTGTGTTCCGGCAGCACAACAACACCTGGCACTGATAAACTGCCCAGTTCAACACAAGACTGGCATTTCTCTTCGCTCTTTCCGGCAACGGGGCCTGCCAATAACCTTTCACTAGTTCTACCTTCGTGATAGGCGATGCAGCCCCGAAGCGGTCTATGGTGTCGTCAACTCTCGATAAAGTATAGGCGTCTGTCAGGGATAATGCACACACACTCTCGCAATCAATACACTCACTGATCTTGCCACTTAACACAGGTTGCAAAGTTACAGGCAACGACCACTCACGACATTCCTTATCCCTCAGACCCTTCGTCAACACGTAATCCAGCTCTGCTTGCACCACAGGCTGTCGAGCAGGATTTATACGGTAGGGAAATAAACTGAGCCTTACACTGTCTCCAGCCTCCATGTCGGATTCTACCCCGTACATCAGGCCTGGAGAAGCAACAAACATTCGGATGCACTGCCACAGCCTAGTAAACAACTTATCTCGCAGAACAACAATCCTAGTGCCCTCCCACAACCCAGCCAAGACCGCAGCTTCTAACCTGTTGTCTCCCTCCTTCTCCACCATCGTCCCTAGAACAGCCAGGTCATGAGAGGGACAATCAGTACCACCTGTGCAGTCACTCCCATAGTTCATTATTGCTAAGTCTTCCCCGCCGATACCGTACATGCGCACCCCCGCATTCCTTACGACTACATCTGCCTGCGCAGCATCACCACTTTTAGCGACATGGCCAGATTCAGTCGGTCTATGGTAGGGCTGTTGCAATCGACTAGAGCAGCATTGGGAGGCTATGCGAAGACCGGGCACTTCTATGCCACAGCCAATCTCACCAATCTGCTCAAAGTCCTCCTTTTGACCACCACCCTTGGCAGCCATGGGTTGACCTCGACCTGACAACCAAAATCCAAGCCTCGTCGCCCACCTTGAACCACCGAAACAACGAGGCTAACGGTCTCCCAACATTCACGTGACCTGCCCGCGGAACATCTTGCACCGCCCGAGTTGTGAGGCTCAGGGGCTCGGCACGACCAGTGGGGTATGAACCGAGCTGGTGCTGGAGCGCTGCACACTGCTGCTCAGGCAGATGCTCTAGCGCTTCCACAGCCACCAGACTCGTGTCCCCCGCCCACTGCTCCGCCGAGACATGACAATCCCTACTCTCCTCCACCTGTGCCCTACTGCCCCCCTCTCCTTCTCCACCTTGGCCGCTGCAGACCAACGCAGGGACAGTAGGCTGCTCAGGTGGTTGCCTCACAAACTCCTCCAACAGGTTTCACATGACATGTTTCCCCGTCCTCGTGTTTGATCTCGACAGCACCATTACCACACTTCTGAACTTCCGGATCCTCCAACTGCAGTTTACAAATATCTGAGGGAACCAACCTGTCTAGATGCTTCCGAAGCAACCCAAGTCCTCCCCCAATATCAAACTGAGCAACCCTTTTTTCTCTCCGTGTGTAACGTTGCTGCCTCGGAGTCTCTTCCTGCCCTACCTCCTCACTAGCTGTGACAGGTCCTGGGGCTTCTCCAGACTCCAACAATGGTGCCAATACTGAGTTGCCAAGAAGAGCCGCTGGTACTAAACTCTTCAAACTGTTACCAACATTAGCCATCTTCTTCCAACCGTTCCTCCGTTGATCAGAAGACTGAGGAATAGGCTGTGACACTTTGGATGCAAGAGGTCTTGTAACAACGCACGCCATAGGTTGTACTTGACTTTTCTCTACCCACTCCTGTTCCTCCCTACTCACGTCGGCCGGCTTCTCGGCAACGACTAAGGGTGAAACCTCAGAAATAGGCACCGCAAAGTCGTTGCAGAGAAGGAGGTCGACGCCCCCAACAGGCAAGTTCTCCACAACACCCACATCCAACTCTCGTGTCACACCATCCACCTCCAGTTCCATCCTGACCAACGGGTATGACTTGACAGCATTGATACCCTGCACCACAACCACCCGTGCCGTGTTTATTGGTCTACCAGTAAAGTTCTTCATTAAAGTCTGAGAGGCACCCGTGTCTCGCAACAGCTCAACTCCATGCTTCTTACCAGCCCACTTCACGCAGCCATGCCCTCGATGGTCACAAAAGACATCGCGGACAGGGTTCGAGCCTTCCGGATTCTTCTCCACTGGCTGTGTCCCAGCCTCTGACGTTATACCCCGGGCAAACTCAGACGACTTCGGGGACACCCCAATGTTGCGAGCCAAAGACACAACTGCACTAGGTAGCTTGCTTGGACAGGCTCTTGCAAAATGCCCCTTCTCATGACAATGAAAACACTCTAACTCCCCCTTGGGCTTCCCTTGAGATGGGGAAGGGCCCTGACCCTTCTTAAACGGGACGGTATTAGGTTTATGGTCAGACTTAGTATCGTTGCTCTTGTAATGGTTATATGGTGTATCACTGACTCGGGGGGGGTGGAGTGTTGCGCCCCTTGTTACCTGCATCGTTCCGTTGTGCAGACCCGCACCCATGAATCAGTGACATCCGAAGGTCAGCCATCTCAGCTGCTTCCTGAAGAGTTCTTGGGTTTTTCTCTTTAAGATTCAACGTCAGATCGCTGCCCGTACACTTAAAAAATTGTTCTAGAAGCATCAGCTGTTTCAACTCCTCAAACTTCGATGCCTTCTCAGAACGCAGCCAGTTTCTAAATGCATCGGACAGATCCCGGGCATGCTCAAGAAAGGTGCACTCACGACCCTTCGTTACACCCCGGAACTTCAATCTGTACGTCTCTGGTTGTAACTCATATGCCCGCAGCACAGCCTCCTTCAATACCTCGTAATCGATGTACGACTCCAAGGGCAACGCATCATATGCCCTGAGTACTTTGCCAACCAACCTAGAGGAAACAAGGGCTGCCCACTTAACCTCGGGCCATTGGTGCTCCCGGCACTTCTTCTCGAAACGCATAAAAAAATTCAGTGACACCCGACTCATCAAATACAGGGACCAACTTGAGCAGGTGCGATAACGACTGATCAAGACCTCGATTCCCAGAACCGAGACGCTGCCCTGTCGACTCCACCCTAGACTTCTCAAGATCTATGTCTGCACAGTACTTCGCCTTTCTCTCCTCAGCCTCAGTCTCATATCTGGCCCTTCTCTCCTCAGCCTCACTCTCTCGCTGCCGTTGCTCGAGCTCATATCTGGCCCTTCTCTCCTCAGCCTGAATCTTAGCCATCTCAAACTCCCGCTGCTGCTGCTCAGATTCTCGCTTCTGCTGTAGCTGCATCTTAGCCATCTCAAGCTGGAAGAGCATATCTGTAGTTAAACCTTGAGGAGGAGATGCAACAATTGGAGACCCACCCTGTGACAAACCACGCTGCCAGTGACTATCGGCCTGCGGGAACGTACCCGGCTCCGGAGCCCGAGGGGGCGCCATGGTAGGAGTCGAGTGGAATGGGGGCTGGGCCGAAGGTGCCCCAGCTCCCGCTCCACCCGAAGCCCCACGCACCCCGCCGAGCACACAGGCCACCAGGTCACCTCTCGACATGCTGCTAGTGCCCACATGCCCCATGACCGTGGCCAAACACTGGAGACCATACCGATCAATCCCCGACACCCGGTCAGCAGTAATAGGTATCTCCAGAAACTTCCTTGCATCCTCCTCACTAGCTATAACTCTATTGTCATCTAACAAAGCCCGCTGCTGCACCTCAGAGTCTGCTTCCCTTACTGTGTCCTCACTGTACATTGATCCGTCGTTCGACATAAGTGTCCATCAAAAATTCTCAACGTTTATATAAAAAAAATAGAAGTACCTAAACTCTTATGTAGCACTATTCACTCAATAAATGCTTGAAGACTCTTAACACCTTACGAGCGGCCTATGCGGTTTATTTATATGTACCGCCCAGCGGGGTGTTTTTAGCCAAAATAGGGCTGTTTACGTGATCATTTTCATGCCTAAATAAGACCCAGAACGTAAAACAAGTACCTATCCCTGAAAGGGCATAAACAGAGCTTTCGACTGACACCATAACGATCCTTTTATGATGGCTAGTTTTCTTGCAATAACCGTGCAACGCGAGTGCAAAAAGCATGTAATTAGCCACTTTCCCGATACAATTCCTTATATAGCGAGTGAGAGAGGGAGGAGGGAGCTGGGATTCGTGTCAGTATGTTCGCCGCGGTGGTCTGGAGCAGTCATACGCTCGCTACTCTCCTGCCACCACTTGTCTCTCTCTCTCAGCAACATTACGTGCTGAAATTGCCACTCGACCTATGTCGAGCGCCGCCACATAGTCCAGCTTTATTTAACTCGACTAATGTGGTGAGCCGCTAATTAAGGGTTAAGTGTTATACTACTTGCCAAAAAAAAAATCCATGTGTCCACTATATTCCTTTAAACAAAAACAAATGACCACAACACTCCTGCAATATTTCTCTAAGTTCACAAAATCCTAAGCAAGGTCGCCATTTGTTACGACCGGGGCTCTTAATCATTGGACTAGGAAAGCACACAGCCACAATGGTAACACTAGATCCAACCCCTGAACTTATAATGCCGGCGCACAAAAACACCTATACCCTCCAGAGTTAAATCTGCGATAACGGGGTATCCTATAACTCAGTATAAGTGCACTACTACTACAGGCTGATGATCTCTGATACAGCCTGATCACAACAACATACAATTACGGTAATAAGGTATACTAGGAAAAGATAGAGATCTTAATTAAATCACTCCAATGATTTAATGCAAACTAGAAGAAAGTATATTTAAAGTTACTCTAAACAATAATGAACTGTCACTCCTATACTAAAGAAAGTGAACGAAAGTCCCAAAGCATCGAGCAGGAATCTTCTGAAGAAAGTCTGATGCCGGGGTAAGATGATCGTATCGGATTTTGAACTGTAGTATAAAGCAGGAACAGGATATGATAATTGTAAGGACATATAGGGTTAACTGGCACGGGAATAATAATAACTGCGCAATAGCAGGAACTCAAACAGCAAAAGAAGTACTTCCTCATCAACGAAACAGCCTACTAGGGTTGTGCAACTCAACAACAACCTAGACTAATAAATGCTGTGAATAATAATGCATACATAACAGAAAGTTTATAATCTAAATCTGGTGTCTGCTAGGCGAATAAAGTCTAGCTGGGATGTAGTAGGCTAGGAAACAATGGCTGAGCAAGCGGCTCGTAGCCTAGCGAAGTCCTTAAGGCTGTGCGGCCAAATTACGTTAATTGACGGGGTGTTCTCTTGAGAGATCCAGATCGCTAGTATCTGGTTCTCTCCTGGCGACCCTCTCAAAGTCAAAGCAAACGAGTTAGCACAGTGTTGGGTGGCAGAGGCAAAAGCCCTCACTCGCAACACAGTGCTAAACTCACAAGGTACACAGTCAGAAAGACCACCTAGGCTTCCCACGTCTCCGTTGTGATTGTACAGGTTCAACAAAACCTAGTACACATGGAAATCACAACACCAGTAGCCTTATCCCAGTCTAGCATTAAATCCCCCAGCAGACCACCAAGATACAGGATGGGAGACACCGTGAGTGTGTCAACCTCTACAGACAAAATTGGTAACCCTTCCAAAATGCCTAACTAAACATGTGTTATCTGAGAGCTTCAGCATATAATACGATGGCCGATATATGAAATCGTGCAGAACCAAAGGGGAAGTTATGATATTAAATAGAGTAGAAGAATTAGAGGTAAGAAGTTGAGAGAGAGAGAAAGTGCTCTATAGGTAGAAGTCGGGAGACAGGGGGGCAAGGGACATGTGAAGGGTATGCTAGTCAGGAAAGCTCTGGGGAGAATAGCTCCTCTGGACCCCTCCAGGATCCCACACAAAGGCACGGTGGTCAGCCAATCACAGGCCGCTACGTCACCTGGCAGCAGGCCTGCAAAAGGCGCCAGGAACCACCAGCCAATCAAAACCGAGAGAAAAGACCACGCGGGCGAACAACTCCGGGAGGGAGGAGGGAGGAGGAGGAAAAGCAACACTCACCTCCCCCACCCCGCTGGCTCGCTCTCTCTCTCTCCTTCACTACAATGCATCTTATGTTTAACTCATGATATAAAATCCAATGCATTGTCACAGGCGAAAACAAAGACCACTTCTACCCTGCCTGTGACATGACGATTCACAAGAAAGAAAGTACAACATTGTAGACAGACTGTAGCCCATTTCACTGCCCTGGCGAGTGCTAGTGGCTAGTGAACTGGCTACCGGGAGGCGATTCTGCCAATGCTGGCAGGCGTCATAATTGACTCTAGTAGCTTTCCTATGATTGATGTAAGACTAATGGGACGGTAATTGGATGCTATTGATTTGTCACCTTTTTTGAAGATCGGAACTACGTTTGCAAGCTTCCAAGCTTCTGGAACTATACCTGTCTCCAATGACTTGTTAAATAAAAATGTTAATGGGTAACTTAACTCATCCCTACATTCTTTTAATACTCTAGCATATACCTCATCAGGACCAGGCGATTTATGAGGTTTCAGTCTGTCAATTTCCTTAAGCACATCATTTTTACTTATAGTAATCGTATATACTTAACCTATTTTCTATACTATCGCTATATACCTTACAGACTTCTGGAAATTGTGCCAAATTTTCATTAATGAAAACGGAAAGAAATTGACTATTTAATGTACTGCACATTTCTAAATCATGTTCTGTAATTTCTCCTATTGAAGTTTTGATTTGAATCATAGATTAATCTTCATTCAATAAATATAAATGTTATCTTCAATATCATCGTCACGCTCTCTCTCTCTCTCTCTCTCTCTCTCACACACAGTTAACACAATAGTGAACAATACAGCCTCCACTGCAGCACATGTATTACAAATTTGGTGTTTCAACTACTGGACGTGCTCTGGCTGTCCCATTATGAAGTTGTATCTCTTGTTGTTATGGTTTTACGTGCATGGTGCTGTGTTGGTATTCATACACAAACATATGTAGATACGCACAAGCACAGTGTGGCACTTACACACACACACACACGTGCCAGCACTCCAGTTGTACACACACGCGCACAAACAGGGTGTGAGTTTTCTTAAATACCTCCAGAAATGAAAGATTAAGTAATTTTGATTGAACAATGTTCCATGCACATGGGGTTTTGGGGGCATTATTTTGCAGTTATGGTCCATTAAAGTGAACATTTATGTGTTTTCGTCATTTTAAAGCTGTTTTCCCTCAAATGATATGGTATAGTGAAGACAAAGTAAAGTAGTGTATGATAATGTATCGCATACATACTTCATAGAGGCACCAACAAGAACTGTGTAACTTTCTTAATTTTCCCGGGAGAATGAGTTGAATAATACAAATATAACAACACATTGTATATTGAACGCATCACCATGGGCAGATGAAGAAAGCAACATAGGAGTTTGTTTAGGTCTCTTAACAGTAATTATACCATACTCCATAATACACTACTCAGTTATATATACATTTATTTTAATTAAGGAACACACAAGGATAAACATGGCAAAACACGTAAAACTGTTATGGAAAAGGAGGGCATTTGTATGTTTGTTGTGACAGTTTAATCTCATTTACCGTGTAAAGACAATATGACAGAGAAAACGTTAAATGCTGTATGATGGTGCATTATATCAATACTTCAAGAAAACACAAAGAAATCTTCAGTAGTCCTTCTTTGATAATGAGTTTACAATTTCAGTTTCGTGTTGTGTTTATTTTTGTATTTATATGTTATTTTTTAATATTCAACTCAATGCCAGAAGAATATAAAGAAAGATATAGTGAAGTTTTCGGTGTCGGTGTGAAGTATTGATACGATGCCTCACAATACACTTCTTAGTTGTTTTTTCTATCCTCATCTTATTAACTGAAAACGGGGATAAACATAACAAAAACACGCCAAATTGCCGGCTGTATGGGTCCATAACTGCAAAAGGTTACCCCCAAAAGCCTATGTGTATATAACAACCTTTACTTAGAACTGCGTAATCTTTCTTCTGTGGAATTATTTTACAAAACTCGCGGGACACTCTGTGTACTCAAACATTAATAGCACACGCACTCACACTGTATATGTACACACACATTAATAGCACACGCACTCACACTGTATATGTACTCAAACATTAATAGCACACGCACTCACACTGTATAATTATGTACTCAAACATTAATAGCACACGCACTCACACTGTATATGTACTGAAACATTAATAGCACATGCACTCACACTGTATAATTATGTACTCAAACATTAATAGCACACACACTCACACTGTATAATTTATGTACTCAAACATTAATAGCACACGCACTCACACTGTATATGTACTCAAACATTAATAGCACACGCACTCACACTGTATATGTACTCAAACATTAATAGCACACGCACTCACTGTATATGTACTCAAACATTAATAGCACACGCACTCACACTGTATTTGTATTGATAACTTGACTGTATATGAATGTATGCTAATCAAACTTAAATGAAAAATCTGATCTTGCTTGATAGATAGCTTATAATGGCACTGATTATCATGAATTATATTTCAGGTTCTTCCAACGGCATTTATATGACGACAACGTTTCTGGGATATTCTGTATTGGTAAACACAACTATCAAGATTGAAAGTAGATATAGTAGGTCACTGAAATGTATATATGTCTCACTTTCTTGAATCATTATCTTTTATCAAGAATTCCCGACTTTGTTGTTAATATTGTGTATCCTAACAGCATTTCTCAGTTTGTTTATATTGTCAACATAACTATACTGAGGGTGGCTTAATTAAAGCGAGTGAAATTGTGTAACTATTAACCCTCGTGGCCCGAGCTGGTCCTCCAAAGGACAGTGTGGGCTACCCGGGCGATCTGGCCGAAAAACGTCTAGGACTAGGCTACCGTATTTTATTTTATTTTAACTGCTAGAAATTTCCCATGCATCTACAAACGTTGTGCGGTTTCCAATCTGTAGACTGGCGTTGAGTAGAGCTCTCTAAGTCAACTGGTTCAGTTGTGATGACGATTTCCGTGGAGCGAATTTTGCCGCCATGTTGACAATATCAGAGCTTTTCAGACACTAATTTTGTCTTACGTCACAACAATAACATTGATCCGACGTCTCCTTCTTGTTTTTGGAGGTGCGGTGACGCAACGATTGGCTTTGCTTACATGCGTCGGACGCACGGCATTCAGACCAAGCTGAATAGGCTTGAAAGCTTCTGCCGCGGTTGCCTTTTAACAGGACACCCGGGCTGGAAGAGTTAATCTACCACCCTCGGTAGGTTGTGGTCCCTGTCTTCTGTCTCAACCTGTGCCAACTGTTGGACATTAATATAGTTTATGTGCCGTGTGTGTGTATCCCTCACCCCTTCTTCCTTCCTCCCTCCTCTTTGTACCCTTTATGTTTTTCTTCCTTGTTTGTGTATTCAGTGTATGTACCATTGGTGTGTCTCCCTCATCCCAACCTTCCTTCCTTACTCCCTCCTATGTTTACCCTTTATTTGTACAGTTTGTGTGTCTCCCTCACCCCTTCCTTCCTCCCTCCTCTCTGTATCCTTTACTTATACCGTTTGTATATCGCCTTCACCCCCTGCCTTCTTCCCTTATCTGTACCCTTTACTAGTACCGTGTGTGTGTCTCCCTCCTCCGTCTTCCTTTCTTCCACCTCTCTGTACCATTTACATGAACCGTTTGTGTGTCTCCCTCACCCCCTCCTCCCTCCTCTATGTACCCTTTACATGTCTTCCATATTTGTCGTTGCACTCTGCTTCTATCGCCTGTATGTAAACACTTCATATGTATTTTCTATGTATTTGCCTACCGTTGGATGTGTACTTTTAATCTTTGTTTCTCTTTCTTTAACTCAATTATTTACGTATTTATAGTTGAGTATACATATACTGTACATACACATGTTTGTATTTTTAATCTTGCACGTTGCTCTTCCTAGGCAGGCTGGGAAATTAGGTATAGCCCGGCAGCCCGGACTAGCCCGGACGCATATTTCCGAAGTCGAGACTAGTATATATCATAGGGGAAATTAGGACCAATCAGAGGCCGCAGTGGCAGTGACGTCACCCAAAAGGGGAGGAGCCAGTCTGTCTGTCACTCGCTCTCTCTCTCTCTCTCTCTGGGTGAGGAGCCTGCCTCCCTCTCTTTGGGTTCTCTCTCTCTCTCTGGTAAATAGAAGAAGTAAGTCACCTAGTATAACTAGTTATTTCAAATATTAACTACATTAAGGATACATTATGATTGTGCTATGTTATGGTTATGAGTAAATAAGAGTAGCCTACCTTATTACGCGTATTGCACAACCATGGACAGAAATTCCTTGACAATTTTAGAAGGCACAATATTATTTCACTGGCGAACTATATTGATTCCTGTGACACTTAAGCAGTTAACCTGTGCTGATAATTTCAAGAAGGAACTTAAGTCACTCATATATCTAAAGGGTTATATACAGTATATACATAGCCTATACATTACTTTATTTTAAATGTCATTAACACATTAACATTATCAGATAGTACAAAATATATTAAGCATCAAATGTTATGAAATAGTTAATGGTTTAAGTGCATAAGGTAGAGCCAAAGGCTAATTAGTAGGCTATATAATTATACGATACGTGTTAGTGAGTTGGGCCTAGGCCTATAGGCTACTTAGGCCTTATAATTAGGGTTGGGTGTAAAGGGGATCTGCCTTGTGTTAGCCAATCGACTTTCTGTAGACTCCCATTTTTTTGTTATTCTTATGTATGACAGCTATTTCTATATTTTGCTAAATATTACTTTTATTGTAGTCGATATGTTATGATGTGACAATGTTAATGAATATTTATATAAGTACAGTAGTGGTTAGGGCTACTTGAACACCTCTTAACCCCATTATATCCAGGGCGGTACAATAGTGTACCGCCCTCGGTACTTTAAGCCAATATAATATGTCATTTTTAAATAAAGCGCAATGTTACAAATAATCCTGATCAAGACACTGGGAACACAACAAATAATGATTTTAAGCAAAAAAACAATGAGTTCAATCAGCCTGTTCTCTAATATTAACGATTTTTATCGTGAAAGGCGCTGAACATAAAGAAACCATACGATATGAAGTGAGACATTTGGCATAAAGGTTACACTCACCTGTAAGGTTGGACTGTGATTCCAGATGTACTATGCCCTTTTTGAGTTAGAGAGATTAGGGATCATGATTTCTGGCCTACCTAAAATTTATGGACTATAAAGAATCCACACCGTTTCCCTTTTAGCCCCAGTGTGTTTCAATCCTGGACTACGTTAAGGTTCACATTGTCAGGCGACTCACGTTTATGGTAATGAAGCTCCGGAGTTCATATCCAGGGAGAGACCGGCAGCATGAAAATGTAGGTGGATTAGAGAGAGAGAGAGAGAGAGAGAAAGAAGGAAGGTGAGAGAGGTGTGGGAGAATCTCTGACATTATATTAATAATAATAATACATCTTAATTTAGCCAGAAGGAAATACAAACATGCATCATTTTTAGTTTCAGATATACCGTGGCAGAGCTTTTTGAGATAAATATCCTAAGAGGCCCCAAGAATATAACTCGATTAATAAATATTTAGTAATCAGTTGATAATAATTATATATACCGGTATATATATACTGTATATGAAATATATATATATATATATATATATATATATATATATATATATATATATGTATATAGTACTTATTTTCTAATTCTCAGTATACTACTAAGGTGGGAATACTTCGACAGTTGTTCAGAAGTTCGTATCCTATATTTAACAAACTCCCTAATAGTGTATGTTCCCCTAGCAATTGATTCTCTGTTCGGGCCGAAATGAGTTCAACACACAGATTGAATATTATCGTCGACCCACAATAGATTGTACGTTGGAACTCGCAAGCTCCCGTTACCACCTATTTGGATACCCGCTATTCAGGTATTAACTCACTCCGACTTCGATCCAAAGGCACATTACTAGTCTCCAAAATAATATATCAACTTTATCGGGCCACAATATGTATAATCCAAAGACCAAGGCTTTAATAAATTTGACCTCAATTTCCCTATCTTAAACACTCTTACCTTATACATATTCTTATGTTTAACATATATCAGTCCGTACCCGTAGGCACCTACATTAATATAACCCTTGTTCTGGAATATCCCCACTCTGACTTCCTATCTGACAAATAGATAATCTCAATAACACTGATACCACTTACTCAAATAATATATCTCATTACATGGTCCGATTGTTACGATCGGGTCTCGTATAAATCAGTGGCTCTTATACATTGGACTAGACTGGCATAAATGCAACAACGGAAACGCTAGATCCAACCCCTGATATATAATCCCGTCGAACAAAGAACACATAATTACCCTCCAGAGTTATATCTGCGATAGCGGGGTATCTTAACTCTCAGTATCTATGTGCTTCTACTATAAGCTGATGTTCTCTGAAACAGCCTATTACCTATAACATAATTATGGTTGCTTAGTTATGGTACACAAGGAAAAGATAGTTAACTTAATTAAATCACAAGAGTGATCTAATGCAAACAAGAAAAAGGTTTACTTAACGTTACTTTAATCAATAATATCTGTCACTCCTTTATGAAAGAAAGTGTTGTAAAGTCCTCAAGCACCGAACAAGGAATCTTCTGAATGATGTCGGATGCTACTAAGAAGAACGTATCGGAAATGGAACCACAAAATAGCAGGAGGCAGGACAATGCACGTGTAGGCTAAATACACAAAAAGGCTGGACCTATAATGTTATTGGACACAAGAATATTATAAGCGGTGCAACAGTAATAATGCTCGCCACGAAAAAGTAGTACTCCTATTAACAAAACCGGTCTATGCTGGTTGTGTCTCTCTACAGCAACCTAGACCTCAAAATGCTTGTGTAGAAATAATGGGTATGCATAAAAGAGTATATGATCTAATCCAGCTAATGTCTATCCGGGTTAATAAAGTCTAGCTGGGATGCGCAAAGGTACAGAATTCTGGTGGAGCAAGGCAGCTCCTAGCCTAGTGTGGACCTTGGGTCTGTGCGGCCTGATTACGTTAATATGAAGGGGTGCTCTCTTGAGGATTCTTGATCACAAGTATCGAGTATCCTCCTGGCGACCCTCAAAAGTAAAAGCAAATAGAGTTAGAACAGTGTTGGGTGGATTAGGCAAGCAGCCCTCATGCACTACACAGTCTAAACTCCAAGGTACACAGACAAAAGATCCACCCAGGTAACCCACAGAATCCGTAGTGTCGTGCAGCTCAAAAGTAGCCTACACACAGTGAAAACACCAACAGCAAGGTACCTGATCCCTAGTCTAGCATTATTTAACCCTGTAGAAACATTAGTGATTGATGGAGACAGTCCGAGCAATACAATCTCCCAAAAAGACAACGACTCTCTTCAACCTTAGCCTAGTACATAAGAAATGTGAGATCCAGCATATAATACAGTCTGGCCACCAATTCAAGGTGTGGATGCAGGGAACCAGAGGGGGATTGATATTAATAAAAGGTGAGGAAGTAGTGGAAATGATAGAGGCAGTAGGAGAGAAAGATTCTAAGACAAGAGTGTGGAACAGTTCATGGGAGATGCTTAGAGTATGCTGTCTGGGAAGGATCTGACAAGGATATTCCCAGGGACCGCCTCGCTGGAGTCCCAGTTCGCAGGAATGGCACGAGGGCGCGCGACAGTCGCCCAGTAAGCAGCCGCCTAGTAGGCAGTGTTAGTCAGGAGGCAACGAATCCCGCGAGGCTTATGTAAGGGGGCCAGCCACGCGCCACACTCACCACCCAAGTCACACCACCTGGTCTCTCTCTCTCTCCCACTCACCTTCCCATCATTCAACTACTTAACACTTTCAATTGACTAAATAAAATAGAATGGATTGTGACAGACGAAAATAAAGAACAGTTCTGAACTGTCTGCAACACAAGCTACTCGCCTTCCCATCATTCAACTACTTAACACAATACTTTCAATTGACTAAATAAAATAGAATGGATTGTGACAGACGAAAATAAAGAACAGTTCTGAACTGTCTGCAACACAAGCTTTCTCGAGAAGGAAAGTACACAATGATAGGTAGACTATAGCTACATTCTCTGCCCTGGCGAGTCCTAGCGAGTAAGCCATGCGGTTCTGGGGGAAGCGGTGAGCGTCACACCCCACCCAAGATTTTTAAGAGGCTCCAACTATGAGTTCTAAATCTGACACGCAGAACCCATACAAAATTCGCCACTCCTAGCCACCCAGCGACAATGAAATGTAAAGCACAGTTCTCTTCAAAATAACACATTATAAAAATGAACAACCCTTCCCCCCAACACAATAGATTAAATTACATAGTTATGCTCATAAGAGTGAGCTTCACTAGCCCAGCCTTCTGAGAGGAGTACAACTCAGAATTTCTGCTATAACATACTTAAAATAAATTTAACTATCAAAGAAAGAGTTTTTATAGGATTTTTATATTTTTAATATGTTTATGGCAGCTGCACTACAGGGGCAAGCCTATTTTTTTCTTCTATACCAACACAGCAACTCCTACTTTACGACCCAATACGCTGGGCTACACACGCGAGCCAACAAGCACCAGACGTAAACATACTAATCAAACCAAAGTAGGAGGCTACCCTTGTGATGATCTACCCCGGGTCTTCCACCCTCGACAAGCAATCTGCAATCACATTCTCAGAACCGGCAATATGGCGTATGTCTAGGTTGTATTCCTGCAACATTAATGACCACCTGGTCAGCCTCATATTCCGGTTATGGAATTGATTCAGGAACTTGATGGGGTGATGGTCGGTGTAGATCACCACAACTGGTCCATAGGCTGGAACATACACCTCAAAGTGCCTGAGCGCTAGCACAATCGCCAGCAGTTCCTTCTCAACTACTGACTAGTTCTTCTGCGCCGAGTTGAACTTTTTTGAGAAGAAACTGACTGGGTGCTCCAGCCCATCTTCGTCTGATTGCATCAGAACGGCTCCAGCCCCCACACCACTGGCATCAGTTGCCAGCTGGAATGGTCGGCTAATGTCAGGGGCCCTGAGGATTGGGTGAATACACAACAGGTGTTTTACTAGCAAAAAAGCCCTCTCACACTCAGGCGCCCACTTAAACTTTCTATCTTTGGCCAATAGGTCCGTCAGAGGAGCCAGCACAGTAGAATAGCCCTTTATAAAGCGGCGGTAGTAACCAATCATGATCTGCTTCTTGGTAGACGGCCTGGGGAAGTGGTTAATAGCCAATATCTTGTTCTGTGGGGGGCACACCTGGCCCAAACCCACCATGAACCCCAGATACTGCACGGTAGCCCGCACAAAATCACACTTTCCCAGGTTGACCACCAAGTTTGCCTCGCTTAATTTCTTAAATAGGGATTCTACATGTTCACAGTGGCTCTTGAAATCGTCATCGTAGATAATGACGTCGTCCAGGTACACGGTACAGTTCGGAATGTCAGCCACTAACTCGTTCATCAAGCTTTTGAAAGTCGCTGGTGCGTTCTTTAGACCGTACGGCATGACATTACAACGATATGTAGCACCATCCACCACAAAACCACACACCTCTTTCGCCCGTTCAGACAAAGGCACCTGCCAGTAACCTTTTACCAGGTCCACCTTGGTCAAGAACTTGGCCCTGCCAATCTTGTCTACACAGTCATCGACCCGGGGAAGAGGATATGGGTTGGTGGGAGTCAAGCCGTTTAGCCTGCGGTAATCAACACAAAAGCGCACCTTGCCATCCGGCTTAGGTTGCAGCATTACGGGAGATGTCCACTTTACCGCCCCCTTCTCGATCAGTCCCTGTTGCAACATATACTCCAACTCTGCCCGGAGGGCCGGAAGTTTAACAGGGGGCACCCTATAGGGCACTGATTTGAAGGGTGGGTGGTCTCTGACGTCAACGTCGTGCACCTCATGAGTAGTGAGGCCTGGGTGTTCCGCAAATACAGTAGGGTATAAACAGAATAGGCGCTCGACAGCCACACGCTGTTGCTCAGGTAGGTGTTGCAAAGCCTCATGAGCCACCTGTCTCGTGTTTCCCACCCACTGATCTGCAGAAACATGATAATCCCAGTTGTCATCCACCTGCGCATGACTGTCCCGTTCCCCTTCTCCACCTTGACTGCTGAAAGTCATCACGGGGACAGTGAGAGGCTCAGGTGGGCGCCTCACATACTCCTGCATCAGGTTGACATGACATAACTGATTCCTCTTACGCCTGTCTGGAGTGGCCACCAGGTAATCTAAGTCCGAGAGCTTCTCTGCTACCCTATAAGGACAAGCGTACTTTGTGGATAAGGGGTGACCTACAAGAGGGAGTAGTATCAACACCTCCTGACCCACGTGAAACTCCCTAAGTTTCACCTTGTGGTCGTACCTGTCCTTGATGAGGGCCTGAGAGCCTACCAGATTGCGGCCAGCCAACTCCAGACTACGCAACATTCGTTCTCTACTCTCAAGTTCGACAGCACCGTCACTACACTTTAGAACCTCCGGGTCTTCTAGCTGCAATTTGCGAATATCTGAGGGAGCTAGCCTGTCTAAGTGTTTGCGAAACAACTCATGCCCTCCCCCAACATCGAACTTTGCATCCCGTTGCTCTCTCCGTGTATACCATTGCTGCCTCTGAGTCTCTTTAAGCCCTGCCTCTACACTCTCAGTGACAGGTGGTGGTGCTTCTCCAGACTCTAATAACGGTGCTAATACTGAGTCCCCGAGAAGCGCTGCTGGTACTAGACTCTCCACCATATCAGCTTTCAGCACCTTCTCGTGACCGTTCCTCCACTTATTTGAAGACTGTTGGTTAAGCTGTGACTCCCTGAATGCGAGAGATCTGGTTACAACACACGCCATTGGTTGCACCTGACACTTCTCAACCCACTCCTGCTCCTCCCTACTCACGTCGGCCGGCTCCTCGGCAACGACTAAGGGTGAAACCTTAGAAGCAGGCACCGCAAAGTCATTGCCGAGAAGGAGGTCGACGCCCCCAACAGGCAATTTCTCCACGATTCCCACATCCAGTTCGCGAGTCACACCGTCAACTTCAAGCTCCATTCTAACAAGCGGGTATGACTTAGTTGCATTAACTCCCTGCACCACAACTACCCGCGCCGCGTTTATGGGTCTACCAGTGAAAATTTTCAAGAGTGTCTGAGAGGCACCTGTGACACGCAAGAGCTGTACCCCGTGCTTCTTGCCCCCCCACTTCACGCAGCCATGCCCTCTATGGTCGCACAAGGCATCGCGGAAAGGGTTCGAGCCTTCCGGATCCTTCTTCACTGGCGGTGCTCCATCCTCTGATCTTATGCCTCCAGCAATCACAGAAGACTTCTGGAACACCCCAATGCTGCGAGCCAATGACACAGCCGCCGAGGGAGGTCTGCTCGGACAAGCTTTTGCCATGTGCCCCTCTTTGTGACAGTGATAACACTCAAATTTCCCCTTGGACTTATACTGAGGTGTAAAAGTCCCCTGACCCTTCTTAAACGGGGCGGTGCTAGATTTGTGATCAATCTTGGTGTCAGTGCTTTTAAATTTATGTGTGTCCATATTCCGGGGAGGGGGAGGGTAACGCTCCTTAACGCCTACATAGTTTCTCTGTGCAGAGCCGCACCCCCGAATTAGTGACAACCGAAGATCAGCCATCTCTGCTGCTTCTACGAGAGTTCTTGGGTTCTTCTCTTTAAGGTTTAAAGTCAAGTCGCCGCCCGTACACTTATAAAACTGCTCTAGAAGCATTAACTGTTTCATCTCATCAAACGTAGTTGTCTTCTCTGATCTGAGCCAGTTTTCCATAGCGTCGGACAGGTCCCGGGCGTGCTCCAAGAAGGTACTGTCTCGCCCCTTAGTCACACCCCGGAACTTTAACCTATATGTCTCAGGTTGTAGCTCATATGCCCGCAGGACAGCCTCCTTGAGCTTCTCATAAACAACGCAGGACTCCAAAGGCAGTGCATCGTAAGCCTTGAGCCCCTTACCTACGAGTCTAGAGGACACAAGGGCCGCCCACTTAACTTCAGGCCACTGATGCTCCCGGCACTTCTTCTCAAATCTATTGAAAAACTCTGTGACACCAGACTCGTCAAATACAGGGACCAGTTTGAGAAGGTGCGACAGAGACTGATCATGCGCACAGTTTCCAGTACCGAGTCACTGTCCCGTCGTCTCAACACGAGACTTCTCTAAATCCATGTCGGCACAGTATCTTGTAGATTCTAGTTCAGTCCTAAGCTCAGCTTCCCTCGTCTGTTGCTGCATCCTAGCCAGCTCTTTTCTCTCTTCTATCTTAGCTAGCTCTTTTCTCTCTTCTATCTTAGCTAGCTCGAGCTGAAAGAGCATCTCCGGGGTCAAACCTTGAGGAGGAGGAGGAGATGCAATGATGTTAGAAATACCCGGTGATCCCCTCAGGGGCAAACCACCCTGCCAGTCACTACCCACCTGCGGAAGCGTGCTCAGGGTCGGTACTCCAATAGGAGGATTGGGAGTCGAATGAAGGGGAGGCTCGGCCAAAGGGCTCTGAGCACTCACCCTACCTCGTACGCCATTCACCCCACCCAGCACACACGTCATCAGGTCATCCTTGGTCATGCCACTAGTACATACATGACCGATAGCTGCGGCTAAGCACTGGAGACCGTACCGATTCATACCCACCAACTTGTCGGAAGTAACAGGCCATTGTAAAAAATTCCTTGCATCCTCCTCACTGTTCACCAAGTTAACAACCTGCCCATGCTGCTGCTCCTCAGCTTCTACATCACGTACTGTGTCCTCATCCTGCACTGATCCGCTATAAGACATGATGCTCACTGAAGATTTTTCACTTTGATACACAAAAAAGAAGTACCCCAAACTCTTATACCACAATATTCACAATAAAAAATTATCGGAGACCGCTTAAGTGCTATATTACTTTGCTAAAAAAATAATTCTTGCATGTCCTCAAAAAATATTCCACAAAATCAACAAATGTTCACTGCCTAAACTGTGAGAAAAATCTGCACAATAACCTGCAATTATATGTCAGTTCACCAAATCCTGAGCTAGGTCGCCATTTGTTACGATCGGGTCTCGTATAAATCAGTGGCTCTTATACATTGGACTAGACTGGCATAAATGCAACAACGGAAACGCTAGATCCAACCCCTGATATATAATCCCGTCGAACAAAGAACACATGTACCCTCCAGAGTTATATCTGCGATAGCGGGCTATCTTAACTCTCAGTATCTATGTGCTTCTACTATAGGCTGATGTTCTCTGAAACAGCCTATTACCTATAACATATGGTTGCTTAGTTATGGTACACAAGGAAAAGATAGTTAACTTAATTAAATCACAAGAGTGATCTAATGCAAACAAGAAGAAGGTTTACTTAACGTTACTTTAATCAATAATATCTGTCACTCCTTTATGAAAGAAAGTGTTGTAAAGTCCTCAAGCACCGAACAAGGAATCTTCTGAATAATGTCGGATGCTACTAAGAAGAACGTATCGGAAATGGAACCACAAAATAGCAGGAGGCAGGACAATGCACGTGTAGGCTAAATACACAAAAAGGCTGGACCTATAATGTTATTGGACACAAGAATATTATAAGCGGTGCAACAGTAATAATGCTCGCCACGAAAAAGTAGTACTCCTATTAACAAAACCGGTCTATGCTGGTTGTGTCTCTCTACAGCAACCTAGACCTCAAAATGCTTGTGTAGAAATAATGGGTATGCATAAAAGAGTATATGATCTAATCCAGCTAATGTCTACCCGGGTTAATAAAGTCTAGCTGGGATGCGCAAAGGTACAGAATTCTGGTGGAGCAAGGCAGCTCCTAGCCTAGTGTGGACCTTGGGTCTGTGCGGCCTGATTTCGTTAATATGAAGGGGTGCTCTCTTGAGGATTCTCGATCACAAGTATCGAGTATCCTCCTGGCGACCCTCAAAAGTAAAAGCAAATAGAGTTAGAATAGTGTTGGGTGGATTAGGCAAGCAGCCCTCACGCACTACACAGTCTAAACTCCAAGGTACACAGACAAAAGATCCACCCAGGTAACCCACAGAATCCGTAGTGTCGTGCAGCTCAAAAGTAGCCTACACACAGTGAAAACACCAACAGCAAGGTACCTGATCCCTAGTCTAGCATTATTTAACCCTGTAGAAACATTAGTGATTGATGGAGACAGTCCGAGCAATACAATCTCCCAAAAAGACAATGACTCTCTTCAACCTTAGCCTAGTACATTAGAAATGTGAGATCCAGCATATAATACAGTCTGGCCACCAATTCAAGGTGTGGATGCAGGGAACTAGAGGGGGATTGATATTAATAAAAGGTGAGGAAGTAGTGGAAATGATAGAGGCAGTAGGAGAGAAAGATTCTAAGACAAGAGTGTGGAACAGTTCATGGGAGATGCTTAGAGTATGCTGTCTGGGAAGGATCTGACAAGGATATTCCCAGGGACCGCCTCCCTGGAGTCCCAGTTCGCAGGAATGGCACGAGGGCGCGCGACAGTCGCCCAGTAAGCAGCCGCCTAGTAGGCAGTGTTAGGCAGGAGGCAACGAATCCCGCGAGGCCTATGTAAGGGGGCCAGCCACGCGCCACACTCACCACCAAGTCACACCACCTGGTCTCTCTCTCTCTCTCCCGCTCGCCTTCCCATCATTCAACTACTTAACACAATACTTTCAATTGACTAAATACAATAGAAAGGATTGTGACAGACGAAAATAAAGAACTGTTCTGAACTGTCTGCAACACAAGCTTTCTCGAGAAGGAAAGTACACAATGATAGGTAGACTGTAGCTACATTCTCTGCCCTGGCGAGTCTTAGCGAGTAAGCCATGCGGTTCTGGGGGAAGTGGTGAGCGTCACACGATATAATCAATATTTCATAAACACCTATATTATCAATATTCAACACTTAATTTTCTATATATCATGGTTACAGTATTATCTTTAATGTTTAATCTGATTAATACTATATATATCAACTCACTAACTACTTATCTCAGGAGTACTATATTTCCTCACAATAGTCGCCTCAACTTGTTACTTATATCATGATCACAAATTCATTACCATACCGGCGAATTCTTCTTCTTAAATGCTACGAATAACAATGTTTCATTTATAACAAAAAGTATATTTCATCATATGGACTAGTGTCCGTCCTAACTAATTCTCAAGCTAGATCTGATATATCTGCAACTATCATTTATCCCCACGTCATTCCTATAGTTGCTTCTAACTTTTAATTTCTTATTTCATCCATCCTCCCCTTATCTTTATAGTTTACATATTTTATCTACTAACCTAGAAGATCCTATACTATTGGTAGCTAAGTGGCATGGAGCCTTCTCTATAAATGACAGCTATATTCTCTCAACATTTCATCCTTTTATTTAATTCATAAGTCTAATCTATTTCTTTTTATTTTGTTCTATAAGAACACATAAATTTTAATGGTTGGAACCACTGGGTTTGTCAAACATTTCTCTCTTTTTTTTTCCGGGCCCATAAGGCTCCTGTAAAAAGTATTGGGTATCTCTGGAACAATCTTTACCACCTCAAGGCCGGCCAATAGTTCTTCTGGAAATCTTCAGTTCCATCTACTATCTGTCGTCCCTCTTGAATTGCTTTGCTATAGGTGTGTAAGCCAGCAATGTGACGACAAGCACCGGGATACTTGTGGTGCATCTAGTTAGTAGACGAAAGCTGCGTTGGGCCAGAAGTGGACTTTATTGGGGCGGGATAGGCGAGCTGGGAGGCTGGAGCAGGTGTAGCCAAGTTCCCATTGTTGCCCAGGTGAGGGAGAGAGTGCGAGTTGCTGGCAAGTGAACCCAGTGGGACCCGTGACAGGAGTGATGTCTGCAGCCCCCCTCCCCCCCCCCCCCCCCCTTTATAGCCCCGCCTCACGAATTGCCGCACTGTGATTGGTTGAGCCAGCCGCCCGGGCAGTGCTTTCTCCAGACGCGTGGTTTGAACATATCTTCCTCTCTCCTCTGGTCTTATCCCTTCGTAATATGTCCCAGGGAGATGGTTGCAAAGATCTTGTAGTGGCTTACGGGAGTATAGGGCTTGCACTGATGTCATAGACCTATTGCAATTCGAAGAAATGGCCTGTGCAGGAAGTGAGAGTGATTTGAAAGGTGAAGTTGTGTGCGCGGCTGGCTCAGTACTTGCATGCTCCGACAACGGAGGCTCCTGATTGGCTGCACGGGAGGGTGTGGCAGAGTTGTGGGAAATGTCAGGAATGTCAACCTCAGCTGGTTTAAAGAGATAGTCAAATGCAGTGTGTTGATTGGCTGGCAGGATTCTTACCTTAATATAACTGTCTACGTGGTGCGATGCATAAGGTGTTGATTTTCGGTGTGAGCATCCTGGATTCGAATCCACGGACTGCCACATGTGTTTGTAAATTTCATTAATCGATTTTAGGAGTATAGTTGGTTGTTGGAAGGAACATAATAAATATATATATATATATATATATATATATATATATATATATATATATATACTGTATATACCGGTATATCCATCTATCTATCTATTGCCTGACGCCGTGATCCCCGAAGGGGTGGCCACGAACGAACCGCCTCCATGCACCTCTGTCCCCAGTCAGTCGACGCCCCTCCCACCAACCAGCACCGCCTTCGTTCATGTACTTCCTCACTCCATCCTTCCACCTCTCATTCGGTCGACCTCCCACTCTCTGTCCCTCCACCTCGCTCTCGTACACCCTCTTAGTCATTCTCTCGCTTTCCATACGTTCCATAATTATGGCCGAACCATCTCAAGTTGTTCCTTTTCACACTTTCCAGCACATCTGGTATATACAGTATATATATATATATATATATATATATATATATATATATATTTGATAAGGAAGAGTAAGACGAGCGCAGCCACTCACTTTTTCTTAATTAACCAGACGTTTCGGAGAATCATTTCTCCATCATCAGTGCTAAAAATAAGAACAACACTTGTCAGCATAAGCTAAAAAATTAAACCATTCAGTTTCGTTCTTTTTCATTAAATTTCCATTAATATTTAGATATAAAAACATCCTATATTTCGAAATACTAAGATTTATATCCTAAGACTTCTGCAAAACCAACCGAAAACAAAAGGAAAAGTAATGTTCAGGTGAATCCACAAGATACGAGTTATTTATCTAGACGGAATGTGAAAAGAATTATAGTGGATGCGATATATATTTAAACACGAAGATAATGCCTAAAATGTATTTATAAAAGAGTAATGCCTTTAAATTTAAAAAAAATACTAGATCATCACATACGAAAATATTCTACTACTTATAATGCATTATAACAATGTAAATTATGCCTAGAGATTCAAAACTAACGACCAAAGCAATCAATATACTGTATATAATTATACAGTATATAAATATATATATATATACCGGTATATATATATATATATATATATATATATATATATATATATACTGTGTATGTATATATATATTTTTATATAATTATATATACACACAATTTACAATGTTATACACCCTATACCATCAAATACTTATATATATACATGTACTGTACTGTAATTACATGAACCCATCCCTACACAGGAAAGTACATACACACAGACAAATACATACAATCATCTTAAGTACCTATGCCACACAGTATAAAGCATGTGTTTCTTTACATACAAACGTATACCAGACCCCTAAACTATGTACGTACATACACGCATATAAGTTTATCAAAATGCATACATTAATGTCTCAATACATACCTGAAACCTACCTAGGAGCATAATTATACAGTACATACATAGACAGCCTCAATACATACACAAAGTAAATATAAATAAAATACATACTTACATTAATACATGCACATTCTGAACGCAATATTCTCCCATCTATGCATATTATACAGTATATTACCCTAGTTTCTGTACACAATCATCTGACACAACATGTACATGTGAACATAGTTGTTTATTAGTATTTATGTTGTATTGTATATACACAAATACACACACACACACACACACACACACACACACATATATATATATATATATATATATATATATATATATATATATATATATATATATATATAAATATATACACACATATACAGGTACATACATACACACATAATGTTTAGACCAACTACTGATTCGTTGTTGATATTGTTTTAATAAATAAAATTAAAATTTGTCATAGTTGCTTTACTTTGTATAGCTATCGGGATACTATTCCATATTTTCACTGTATGATATGTTATATTTATTTGATATTGTTTTGTATGGGAATCTTTGATAGATTGTTGTTTCTCAATTCATATAATTATGTCTTTGTTGTTATAGTCAAATAAACCCTCATTAATTAATATGGTTATTTAATTATTTATATACGTATATAGATGAACAATAAATATTAATATCGCTCAATTTCAATAACCTTAGCTGATGAAATAGTTCGTTTGTATGAGCGTTCCTAGATCTATGTATAATTGTTCTGTTCACACTTTTCTGGGATACTTCTAATGATTTTAGCTGTTTTATATGCAGCCCCCCAAATAGTGTGGCAGAAAGATAGGAAGGGATATATCAATGAATAGTACAATTGTTGCACCGATGTTAAAGCAATGACGAGTTATATGTAAAATTCCAAATTGTGTATTAATTTTAATTCTCAAATACTGTATATGCGCATTCCAATTCAGCTGTCGGTCCACCATTACACCAACACACTGTATGCTCGCTTTCTCTCTTATGATGGATTCTCCAAGTTTTATTTTCTGTAAATTGTGCGGTATATTTTTATTTCGTGATAATAGTACATATTTTTCTTTCTATATGTAAAGTAAGTTTGTTTGCACTTACCAACTTATTTACATTTATTAGATTATCATTAACCACATCCATAAGTGCATGCAGATTACGGTGACTGGTGAACAGAGTGCTCTGATCAGTTTGTAAAATGTATTTATAATTTAAATGTAAAATTAATTTGATCATTAATATAGAGTATAACAAACAATGGGCCCAGTATGGATCCCTGAGGCACAATGTATGATATAATTTCCTTAGCAGATGTACTATTCTTGAACTCTACAAACTGTGACCTATTTTGCAAATATGAAATAAACCATTTGTTAGGGGTACCTCTTATACCATGATGTTTTAGTTTTTCTATTAATATTTGGTGGTTAACAGTGTCAAATACTTTAGACAAATCAAGAAAAATACCAATTGTGTAATCCCTGGCATCAATTTTTTTTAATATATCATCTTTAACCCTTCCAGCCCGGCTGTCATTTTAAAATGACACCAAAACAAAAGGGCCGGAACCCGGGTGTCATTTTAAAATCCTTGTGCTTGAAAGCGTGCTTCAAAATTTGTGCGGCCAATTTTGGCATGGTAGGAGCGACCGCAGCGCCACCAAGCCTCAACTACTAGTGTTATCAGTTCGTACGTGGCCGCCATAGCGAGTAATACTGAAAAAAAAAAATCCGACGTGTCCGATTCGTTGCAACCTCCCGCGGGCCCCAGTGCTACCCCACTCGCAACTTCAACGCCTGTTGCAACTGAGAAGAGAGCTCAACAAAAGAAAGTTAAGCGTTTGTTGAGTGATAGCGCTATACAGCGACAACTTTTTGAAAGTGATGAAGAGAGCAGTGGCGAAAGCTTGGTGGACAAGGTACAATTTATAAGTGAAAGTGAAGACGATTTCGTGGGCTTTGGAGACGACGATAATGTCGATTTATTTGAGGGGGGAGACAGTAGTGATGATCCTGATGTGGAAGTGTTTCAGGAAGGTGCCATTGAGCTTCCCAGTGTGCTAGAACCTAGGCCTACCCCCTCGCCATCTTTGCTAGGTCAGCCTAGGCCTAGCCCTAGCCCTACCCCAGGACCATCCCCTTTGCCTGCCTGTACGCCCTTGAAAGTTGGCAAATATTTCTACAAACAATCATTGATCAAAAGTGCAGCTAAAAAAGCACGCAGGGCAGCCGCAGAAAAGCATAGGGAAGCTGAAGATAGCGATAATGACGCCGACCCTGGCCTAGCAACCACCCGCATTCCATTGTCCCGACGCCTTGACACAGGACGCCGCGTGGGTCACCCACAGCCCTCGCCTTCATCTCTCGTTCAGGATGACCACTCTTCAAGTGGTATTGGTGATGTGCCACAGCCCTCAACACACCGCAGAGCATTATTTGCTGCTGAAAAGCCCTCGGCTCGCCGCAAAAGGAGCCCAACTCCCGAGGCCTCGGCTCCCATTCTTGAAGCTCCCGCAGCCTCCCGCGCCCCACACCGCCGACGCCCGGTCACTTCTTCACCAGAATTGTCTCCTGAAGAGGATGCTGACGACCCCAACATTGCCCCAGATGACCTGACGTTGCCTGAGGAGGAAGAGAAAGAGGAACAGGAACAGGAACAGGAAGAGGAAGAGGATGTGCCGACAAATCGAGCGAGAGGGCGAGGTCGTGGACGTGGTCAGCCTGCCGACGCCGTTGCCCTTGGGCCTGGGCCTGGGCGTGGGCGTGCAGGGCGTCCGCCTGGGCGTCCGCGTGGCCAAGGGCGTGTGCCAGGGCGTCCAGGGCGTGTGCCTGCTGCAGCACGACCTCGAGCATCAGCATCCGACCTGTTTGTGTGGACAGATGGAGCTGATTTTGAGCCAGATTGCCCTGCCTTTGACGAGGTACAGATGGGTTCTGGGGTGTCACCAGCATATCCCTGTGGCCCAGATGCTACCCCCAGTGAACTTTTCTGTGGCTTCTATGACAATGAAGTCATGGAATACCTCGTCAAAGAGACAAATCACCACCATGCTATCTGTGCCAACTTTCTTGGGAGGAAGACCAGTGCCAAGATGGTGGCATGGAGAGCTCTCACTGTGGCAGAACTATATGTGTTCTTGGCACTCACAATGCTGATGACTCATATAAGGAAGCACATTCTGGCTGACTACTGGATCACTGGCGACATCATAACGACTCCATCATTTGGCAAATACATGTCCAGGGACAGGTACTTCGACATCCTCTCCTATCTCCACCTGACAAACAACATGGCAGTCCACCTTCCCGACTCATTATGGAAGATCAGGAAGCTGTATGACATGATACGTCATCGGTTCACCACATACCTGATTCCTTTCCAGAAGATGTGCCTCGACGAGTCTCTGGTCCTGTTCCGTGGTAGGCTGCACTTCCGACAGTATATCCCGTCCAAGAGACACCGCTTCGGCATCAAGCTCTTCGTCCTCTGCGACTGCTTGCTGGGGTATGTGCTGGACTTTATAGTCTACAGCGGCAAGGCTGGAGAAGTTGTGACTGACCCTCTCATTGGATTTGGTGGCGCTGTAGTGAAGAAGATGATGGAGAGGCACTTCAATAATAACCACATCCTCTACACAGATAATTATTACACGTCGCCTCTCCTGACTAAGTACCTCCATGACCGCAAGACCGGAACTGTCGGCACAGTCAAGGGCAAAAGGAAGGGCATGCCAGGATACCCAACCAAGACGAAGAAGGCGGACATCTTCCACAAGAAGAGTGGCCCCATCCTCTCCATCCACTGGCATGACCAGCGCAAGGTCAACCTCCTCACCACATGCCACAAGGCCCAGATGGTCGCCACACGGAAGGTGGACCGAACAACCAAGAACCCCGTCCAAAAACCAGCTGCTGTCCTGGATTATAACCTCAACATGCGCCTCGTTGACAAGTCCGACATGCAGATGGGCTTCATCGACTGCCTGCGAACATCTTGCAGGTGGTACAAGAAGTTTATCCTGCATACGGTAGATATGTCGGTCCTCAATGCCTACAACATCTACCGTCTGAGGACTCCAGGAGCCAAGAAGTACAAGTCCCTGCGGAAGTTCCACAAGCAGGTGCTACTTGAGCTCCTGGCTAAACATGCGGGTACACCAGGCAGGCCAATACAAGGACCAGGCCAGCTTGACAGAACGGGGTGTGCTGAATTCTTCAGGAAGCACCAGCTCAGCGCCCTTCCTTTCAAAGCACCAGGTAGTAACGCTAGGAGTCAGAAGAGGTGCCATGTGTGCAGCCACACAACTCGCAGACCCCGCAAACCCACAAAAAACACTTGGGAATGCCTCGAGTGTCAAGTTGGACTGTATGCTGGCACCTGCTTCAACGACTTCCACACTCTAACAAACTTTTGAAGTGGAAGTGACAACAGTGAAAGTGACACTCAAATGTAGGCTAAGAATAATAATATAACTAAGTATAAGTGAAAAGGACACATAAGTAATAATAAGTGCCTTCAATAACAATATGAACAAGTGAAAGTGACACTAAAATATATATTTCTAACAATAAATAAGTGAAAATGACACTCAATAAGCCTAGGCCAGTCAAAGTGACAGTATAATAATAATAAAACTAAGTATAAGTGAAAGAGACACACACAAGTAATAATAAGTGCCTTCATAACAATATGAATAAGTGACAGTGACACTATATATATTATTAGCTTACCTAACAATACATAAAAGGGGAAATGACACTACCAATTATCAAAGTCCAGTGAATGTGACACTAATAATCATAATAATAATAATAAAACGAAATAATACGTGACATAGACACAAATAAGTTCATATAAATAACTTTATTGAGTGAAAATAACATAATAACTATAATAAATGACAGAATAACCAATAAAACACTATCAAATCGCTTCCCGGCATAATTACGGGTGGAGCGACGAGTGCAACTGGGCGTCGTAGCCGGGGCCGCGGTTGAGTGTTCGGACGCGCCGAGGTAAATACGCGGCAAAAGTTACCTCCACTTCCATCACCATCACTCCGGAACCAGTTGAGCTAGAGAGCTCTACTCAACGCCATTCTACGCAGGAAGGTAAGGCGCTCATTTCCATATATGTTTGATTAATGTAGGTAATATATTAAGCGAGATTAGCCTTAGTTTACTTTTGTTGATATTCGACCAGATCGCCCGGATACGAGCTCCGTCATTAGGAGAGCCTGCCCGGGCCAGGAGGGTTAAACGATGTTAATTAGGACGGATTTTATTGATCGCCCCTCACGGAATCAATGCTGGGCCTCAGTGATGATTTTATTCAAAGTGCAGAAATATGTAACCCTGTTCTACATTATTTTTCAAGAATTTTGCTCATGGCCGGTAAGACAAAGATTGGCCTGTGGTTTTGAATGAGTGCATCATCTCCAGATTTATATATAGGAATAGCCTTCCCTATTTGTAATTAATCATGGAAAATGCCCGTATAAAAAAAACTTGTTACATAGATGTAAGATGACTGGTGAAATTACTGGAATGATTATTCGTAATACTGTCATGGGTATACTATCTAATCCCGGAGAGGAGTGAGATATTCATGAGGGTTTATGGAGGAAAGTTTATGTAGCTAGGTCTGGGATTAACGAGAGAGAGAGAGAGAGACAGACAGACAGAGAGAGACATAGAGAGAGAGAGAGAGAGAGAGAGGGAGGGGGGGGAGGGGGCAGAGTGAGAAATGTATTATACTTAGGGCAAGTGTGACTGATTATAACTTTAGATTAGGAATCCTATTAACTGGAATTTGTTATATGTTATATCCAGGGAAGGTATTATTTGGAGGCATTTCGTGCAGTAGCCTACTTACGCTTCAGTATTCATCATAGCCCCCTGATATGCTATTAACTTGTTTTGATGAATGCCATTATATTAATCATGTACCGGTAGCCCAACTCTTTAATTAATGGGAGGCATGTCTTTGTTCTAGACAGCCTTCTCCCTTATGCTTAGCCCCATTAGCTTAGGTATTTTAAGACCCTCGCCCTATTAGTTTGGCGATTTTAAGACCTTTCACTCCCATTTTTCTGTCAATCTTATGACCTTACATGCTATTTAGGTGTCGATTATTTTCCTGGCGAGCAAAAGCGATCCTTCGGCCAGGAAATTGTTCTACCGAAAAATGTACACAATTATCTCGAAGGGGGGTCTTGAGGAAGTTGTTTTATGTTTGATGGAGGTCTAGTGAGAAGGCTTAATAAAATTATATAAAGATAAATATATAAGGGAGTGAATTCGCTCATCCCTCCTTAATCAGTCGGTATTATTACGATCTTATAGACCGAGGGGATGCTTATGTGATGGATTGTTCACCATCTATAGTGTGAGATCTTGTATTATGTTCTCACATATCTGACTGTATTCCCATATTGTTCACCATCTATAGTGTGAGATCTTGTATTATGTTCTCACATATCTGACTGTATTCCCATATTGTTCACCATCTATAGTGTGAGATCTTGTACTATGTTCTCACATAATGTACACCCTATGTGGTGGATTGTGTTCTTTTATTTAATAATTTTAATTTTAGTAAGCGTTGTTTCCACATAGCGATTTTGATAATTTAATTTGACTTTATATTGTCCTTGTCCCAATTTTGGTTTGTTTAGTTTGCAAGTTTTACATTTTAATTAATAACTGACTGTATTCCCATATTGGTCACCATCTATAGTATGAGATCTTGTATTATGTTCTCACATAACTGACTGTATTCCCATATTGGTCACCATCTATAGTGTGAGATCTTGTGTTATGTTCTCACATAACTGACTGTATTCCCATATTGTTCACCATCTATAGTGTGAGATCTTGTGTTATGTTCTCACATAACTGACTGTATTCCCATATTGTTCACCATCTATAGTGTGAGATCTTGTATTATGTTCTCACATAACTGACTGTATTCCCATATTGTTCACCATCTATAGTGTGAGATCTTGTATTATGTTCTCATATAACTGACTGTATTCCCATATTGGTCACCATCTATAGTGTGAGATCTTGTATTATGTTCTCACATAACTGACTGTATTCCCATATTGTTCACCATCTATAATGTGAGATCTCGTGTTATGTTCTCACATAACTGACTGTATTCCCATATTGTTCACCATCTATAGTGTGAAATCTTGTATTATGTGCTAACATAACTGACTGTATTCCCATATTGTTCACCATCTATAGTGTGATATCATGTATTATGTTCTCACATAACTGACTGTATTCCCTACCCATCTATAGTGTGATATCATGTATTATGTTCTCACATAACTGACTGTATTCCCATATTGTTCACCATCTATAGTGTGAGATCATGTATTATGTTCTCACATAACTGACTGTATTCCCATATTGTTCAAGCTGTGTTCTGGGAATATATTGTGGTGTAATTGTGACTGTATTGGTCCCTGTACAACCACTGGTGGGCTATTAAGGTCAGTAACAGTGGCCAGCTCTGTTCTGTAATACTGTAAACTGTCTTGGTGGTGTAATGGTTAAAATGTTTAGGATCTGTATGTGGCATCCCAGGTTCGAATCCAGGGAAGAGCACATTTCATTGGGAGGTGTTTGGTATTGGGAGTGATATGTATTAATCAGATTATAGCTCGTTATGCGCCCTAACAAGTCACACTCCCATAGTCAACACCACAGAACACATTACAAACCACCTCAGTCTGATATGTGCTGGGTAGGGTTCGGTCTTTTAATATGTTTGCTAGGGTAGGAAATGAGCCTGTTGAGGGAGTCATCGGTAGTTTTGGTGTGGATGGTGTAAACTAGAGTGCAGAAAGACTGAAAAATGTATGTGAATAGTGCAGATTGAGTGTAGGTAATACGTTCTTCAAAAAAAGGTGTATACACAAGTACACCTGGCATAGACTTGTGGGGGAGAGATTGTAGAGAGGGCATTGATGGATTATGTGCTAGTGACAAGGGAAAGATTGTGTAGACTGCAGGATGTGAATGTGATGAGAGGTGAGGCGGAGGGTATGTCGGATCAGTACCTGGTGGAGGGAAAGCTAAGAGTTAGGAGTTACAGGAGAATGAGAGACAAGTGTGAAGTAAGAGAGGTAATAATAGTTAGTGAGTTAGAGAAGAGTGCAAAAGAGAGGGAGTACAAGGAAAGACTAAATTAAAAGTGGATGGAAGTGAGAGAGATGGAAGAGAGAGAAGTAGAGGTTGAATGACAGTTTAAAGATGGAGTGAAAGCCAGTGCAGAGGTAGTATGCGGCAAAAGGAAAGTAGGAGGCAGAGGTATCAGAAAGGGAAGCGAGTGGTGGAATGATACGGTGAGAAAGGCATTTGAGGAGAAGAGACAGTATTTTGAGAGGGTTTTACAGGATGGTAGTGTTGAGGTATTGGAGAGGTACAAGGAGAAAAGGAGAGAGGCAAAAAGGAAAATTAGAGAAGCGAAAAAAGATGCAAACGAAAGGTGGGGTCAAAAGTTGAGTGAGAATTTTGAAGAACGAAAGAATATGTTCTGGAAGGAGGTAAATATAGTAAGGAAAGGAGGACAAAAGAGGGAAGAGTCAGTGAAAGATGCAAATGGAAAATTACTAGTGGAACCAGTTGAAGTGAGGAAAATATATGCCGAGTATTTTGAATCTTTGCTAAATGCAAGAGATGGAAGAGAAGCAGTGATTGAAGCAGTGGTTGATGGAGATAGGTTACCCAGGCCACCCAGGTGGCAGGGAATGAATGAAAGGATTGAGGAAAATGAGGTGAAAGAAGCAGTGAAACAATTGAAAGCGGGAAAAGCAGAAGGTTTGGATGGTATTGCTGTGGAGTGTATAAAGAAGGGTGGAGATGTGATAATAGATTGGTTGGTGAGACTTTTCAATGTGTGTTTTGTGATGTCAAGGGTTCCAATAGACTGGAAGAGTGCATGTATTGTGCCGTTGTACAAGGGGAAGGGAGATCGGCAGGAGTGTTCAAGTTATAGAGGTATTAGTTTATTATCAGTGGTTGGAAAGCTGTATGGCAGGGTGTTGATAGAGAGGATAATAAAATGTAAAGAAGTTGCAATAGGAGAAGAACAGTGCGGTCTTGGGAGGGGAAGAGGGTGCGTGGATCAGATGTTTGCAGTAAGACATTTATGCGAGAAGTATTTAGAGAAGCATAAGGAGATATTTTGGACTTTTATGGATTCTGAAAAAGCGTATGATCGTGTGGATCGTGAAGCAATGTGGAAGGTGTTAAGGATTTTCTGAAATTGGAGGAAATTTGTTGGAAGCAGTTAAGAGTTTTTATGAAGGGAGCAGAGCATGTGTTAGAGTAGGAAATGGCGAGTTGAGTGAATGGTTTGAGGTAAAAGTAGGTTTGCGACAGGGTTGTGTATTGTCAATATGGCTGTTTAATATGTTTATGGATGGCATGGTGAGGGAGGTGAAAATGAGAACTATGGGAAGAAGATTGGGTTTAGTAGGAAAGAATGGTAGAGATTGGGAGTTGAATCAGTTGCTGTTCGCTGATGACACAGCGTTGGTGGCGGATTCTGAGGAGAAATTGCAGCGGGTAGTCAAAGAGTTTGGAGTGGTTTGTGGGAGGAGGAAACTGAAGGTGAACGTCAATGAAAGTAAAGTAATGGTGTGTAGTAGGGGTGATCGTAGGGTGAATCTAGATGTGAGGCTGGATGGGGAAATATTGGAACAAGTAGAGTGTTTTAAATATCTAGGAGGACCGATGAGCAGGAGTGGAGGTATGGAAATGGAGGTAAAACAGAGAGTGTGTGAAGGAAGGAAGGTTTTCGGAGCAATGGGAACTCTGTGGAAGACGAGAAATCTCGGAGTGAAAGTAAAAAGTGCAATGTATCAAGGAATTGTTGTGCCAACAGTGATGTATGGGGCTGATACATGGGCTCTAATGAAAAGAGAGAAGAAAGCTGGATGTGATGGAGATGAGCTGCTTGAGGAGTATATGTGGAGTTACCCGTAGAGACGGATTGAGGAATGAAGAGATATGTAGGAGAGTGGGGCAGCAGGAACATTTGTCAGCCAGAGTGGACAGAAGGGTGCTGAGCTGGTATGGTCATGTTGAACAAATGGGAGATGAAAGGCTTACAAAGAGAATATATGAGTCAGATACAAGGGGAGATAGAAGGGCAGGAAGACCCCCATTGAGATGGAAAGATTGTGTAAGACAAGCTTTGGATGATAGAGGAATGACTATAGATCAGGCAAAGGAAGTGGTAATAAACAGGAATGAATGGAGAATGTTTGTGAATAGTTGAGTGAACACTTGGTCATTTGGGGGAAGGGGTCGGGCGCAAGTTGGACTAGATAATAGTCCATCAGGCGCCTGGCCCGGGGAGATGATTAATATGAAGGGTGCGCCTGGAAGTGTGGTGGGCGGGCTTTTGGCTTTGGCTCCGCTGCATGTCTGCCTGCCGAGATCGGAGCCTCTCCGGGTGGTCGGGGGCCGGGGGAGTGCTGGAGCGACCTTGGTGACCCTGGTCTCTGGGTATTCTGGGTGACCTAGATGTGTTTGAAATTTGTGTTTTGTCTGTGTTTGTTCGTTGTTGTGTTTTGTGTTTTCCCTGTTCTTGCTCTGTCTTGAGTCGGCCACCTCCAAGAAAATACAAACAAAACAAATAATAAAATAGATGAAAATAAAAATAAAAAAATAAGAAAAGTTGGGATTGGGCCTGAGCATATAGATAGATAGATATATAATAGATAGATATATAGATTATTCCTGTTTATGTAAAACCCCATTCTGTACCGGTGACGTTGTATTATATTTTATCTTAGTTACATTTAGACGATTTTATGAAACTTAGGAAGGATATTTACCAATTAATATGCTACAGACTATGTCAACTAATTATTTTAGCCATCATATATCCTTCCTAAGTTTTATAAAATTGTCTGAATGTAGCTAGAATATAATTGTAAGGACGTCGCCGGTACAAGAGAGCTTAAAGACGCTGAGGTATGCTTGTGACACCTACAGCAGTTTAACTTTAGGAAGGGCGTGTAAATAATATATATACCTTATCATACGTTGTATTCATTTTGTTGATCTCTCTCTCTCTCTCTTCACCAGGCAATATGCAGCGTTATAAAATATCCCTTTATTATAGCAGAGTGTTGAATATTATGCCCTTGGCCCATTCTCATTTATCATATTTCTCCGTCCTTCCTTTCAACCCTATTTTCTCCTTTGCTCTCTCTATCGCTTTGTTTCTCTTATCTTTTCTTTCATCTTATTGGTCTTGATGGTGTAATAGTTAGAAAGTGTCCGTTATCTATGAGATATCCTAGGTTCGAATTTTCGGAGAATCACATGTGTTCATTAATTTCATTTTGGGGTTATTGGTGTCAAAAATGACGTTAAAAATAATAATCCCTACAGTATTCTGATGTATCCTCTTATTTATTGTGTCTATCCTGTTATTGGGCATATCTCTTTATTATCTATTGATCAAACCTTCCTTCTTTACCTTTGGTTTTCTTTCTATAACCACGATTGTGTTTTCCCTTTTTGTCTCTCCTTCATTTATTCCTTCTTCCTTCCTGCTAACCATATTATATTCTGAACCAAGGTCAACTGTACGGTGGCGCTAATAAGTCATGTCTCAGCTGTCATTACGTTTGGCTCGCTCTGTGTTGTATTAATGTCTGCCAGATGTGGAATAGGGTTGTTAAGTGAAAGAACCTGTTTGTATATCTCACTTGAAATAAAATAATCAAGTATAAATATTGCTGATAGGAATTACTGGTAAAAAATAAGAATACTTGGTGCCGGCAAATCAATGATTAGTCCGATTGTAGGCTACCTTCAGTTTATGTATGCAGAAGTGTCTTGATGTGTGTATGTATATATTCAGGCACATACCTCATAGCTGGGGGTGGCCTATTTGAGACAGAGCCCGAACACAAACAACAAAACAACCAAAATAAAAAAATTGATATAAGTGCACTGTATTTAAATAATTATGTATTTCACAACTTAGCTAATGCGTCCCATTGTATTTTATCGGGTTCAATCAATACATACAATTATACCATGGCTGTCTTTACAAATCTCGTCGCAGTAACCATGTGATTTATTGCAATCTCGGTTAAGGGAAGATGGTAAGTTTTTCTGGACACCCTTCTCCCTCATGCTTAGCCCCTTTAGTTTTCAAATCTTAAAATGTTTGGATTTGACGAATTTATGACCTTTCACCACTGTTCTGTCTCAATATTAATACTTTTTGTGCCATATAGGTGTCAATTTTGTTTGGTTCAATATATGTTTTTTTTTAAAGTTTAATGGAGGTCTAGGGAGGACACTAGAACAATAATAAATATATGAACAAATCGACCACAAAATAAACCATATCCCCTTAATCCCTCCTCATTATTCTCTGATTAAAAAGCACTGTATGAATATTCCCTTATTCAAAATATGCTACAGGGGAGGAATGCCTAGTGAGTTAATTGCTGAATAGGTGGCATTCTGAGAATGAGGGTCCGAATCTAGGGAGTGAGACAATGAAGCGCAAAGGGGGAGCAGCTTCAGAGATGGGGCTGCTTCGAGCTGTGGTTGGGTGCTTCACATGTCTCACAAAACGAAACCTAATGGGTTTCACCGTGTTGAACGGCAGAATGTACAGGCTCTCAGCCTATGCCCGAGAGGGAGTAGTTGGAATATATAAAACAACAAAATCTATCTATCTATCTATATGCTCAGGCCCAATCCCCACTTTTTCTATATTTTTTCTCTTTAATTCTATTTTATTTTTATTTTTTCCCTTGGGGGTGGCTGCCTCCAGACAGAGCAAGAACAGGGAAAACACAAAACACAACCTAAAAACAACAAACAAACACACACAAAGCACAAATTCACACATATCTAGGTCAGCCAGGAGAAGACCCAGAGACCAGGGTCACCAAGGTTGCTCCAGCACTACCCCGGCCCCCGACCACCCGGAGAGGTTCCGATCTCGGCAGGCAGACATCCAGCGGAGCCGAAGCCACAAGCCCGCCCACCACACTTCCAGGCGCACCCATCATATTAATCGTCTCCCCGGGCCAGGCGCCTGATGGACTATTATCTAGTCCAACTTGTGCCCGACCCCTTCCCCCAAATGACCACGTGTTCACTCAACTATTCATAGGCATTCTCCATTCAATCCTGTTTATTACCACTGCCTTTGCCTGATCTATAGTTATTCCTCTATCATCCAAAGCTTGTCTTACACAGTCTCTCCATCTCAATGGGGGTCTTCCTGCCCTTCTATCTCCCCTTGTATATGACTCACATATTCTCTTTGTAAGCCTTTCATCTGCCATTCGTTCAACATGACCATACCAGCTCAGCACCATTCTGTCCACTCTGGCTGACAAATGTTCCTTCTGTCCCAGTCTCCTACGTATCTCTTCATTCCTCAATCCGTCTCTACGAGTAACTCCACACATACTCCTCAAGCAGCTCATCTCCATCACATCCAGCTTTCTTCTCTCCCTTTTCTTCAGAGCCCATGTCTCAGCCTCATACATCACTGTTAGCACAACAATTCCTTGATACATTGCACTTTTTACTTTAATTCCGAGATTTCTCGTCTTCCACATACTTCCCATTGCTCCGAAAACATTCCTTCCTTCACACACTCTGTTTTACCTCCATTTCTATACCTCCACTCCTGCTTATCGTTCCTCCTAGATATTTAAAACACTCTACTTGTTCCAATATTTCCCCATTCAGCTTCACATCTAGATTCACCCTAAGATCACCCGCATTACACACCATTACTTTAATTTTATTGATGTTCACCTTCAGTTTCCTTCTCCCACAAACCACTCCAAATTCTTTGACTACCCGCTGCAATTTCTCCTCAGAATCCTCCACCAACGCTGTGTCATCAGCAAACAGCAACTGATTCAACTCCCAATCTCTACCATTCTTTCCTACTAAACCCAATCCTCTTCCCATAGTTCTCATTTTCACCTCCCTCACCATGCCATCCATAAACATATTAAACAGCCATGGTGACAATACACAACCCTGTCGCAAACCTACCTTTAACTCAAACCATTCACTCAACTCACCATTTCCTACTCTAACACATGCTCTGCTTCCTTCCTTCATAAAAACTCTTAACTGCTTCCAACAAATTTCCTCCAATTTCATAAATCCTTAACACCTTCCACATTGCTTCACGATCCACACGATCATACGCTTTTTCCAAATCCATAAGAGCCCAAAATATCTCCTTATGCTTCTCTAAATACTCCTGCATAACTGTCTTACTGCAAACATCTGATCCACGCACCCTCTTCCCTCCTAAAACCGCACTGTTCTTCTATTGCATTCTGCGTACACTTTACTATCCTCTCTATCAACACCCTGGCATACAGCTTTGCAACTACTGATAATAAACCAATACCTCTATAACAACAAAATCAATACTAACAATCATACCACTTCTATCTTTACACATCCCCTGGCTCCAAACTTATGATTTTGTTTTCTCGCTCACTCTGGAAGATGCCACATTTACTCTTCCTTTCATTCTTTTGACATTTCCCTTATTCTTTCGAGATATCCGCCTGAGACCATCACCTCAAATCTCGGGGATTTTTTCGATTATATCTCGGTATTTATAAGAACTTCTTTTATTTCGTTCGCCTTCCTTTTCTTCTATATTAGGTCCTCTCTTCAATTTTCAATTTCCTTTTTCTTTTTCTTTTCTTTCGTCCTCTCTTCCATTTTCCATTTCTTCTCTTCTTCTTTCCTTTCTTCCTTCTTTTTTTCCACTCACACACAACTTTACTGTTCTCCTTCCAGTGAGCTATATATCTGTTCCTCCTTGACAATGTAGATGGATTAGAGAGAGAGAGAGAGAGAGAGAGAGAGAGAGAGAGAGAGACTGTTCCTCCTTGTTGGCTGGTAGGGTCGTAGGTTATTGTAAATGAGTTCCTCAGACACGACGCACCTACTGTTGGTGGCAGAGTTTGTGGGGGTCTGGTTTTAAATAGATATATGTTTGGAAATAGTGGGAGATTGATGAATGAACTGATAGATGGATAGATATATTAGATAGATATGTAGATAACAAAATAGTTAGATACCACATTATATTGATTGTATATATCAAGCCATCCAACTACCCTACAGTATATCTACTATACTGTTTTTTTTCCAGCTGATGGTAAATTGAATCCCATAACAACTGATTTAGCAATACAATACTGAGCAATATGAATCTACTATGTGTCTGTGTCGTATTAATGCCAACTATTCACAATTGATAACATATTTCGCTACTATATCAATATAATAGCCAAGTAACCACGATGGTAACATGGCAATTTACCCTCAGCTGGAAAAAATAGACAATAGTCATTTATCCACTCTACAGCATGTTATGCATGCAACCAAACTGGGCCCATTCCACAAGGTTCCGTCTATTCAGACTCTATTCACTAATAACCATTTTATCTACCCATTCATCCATAATTCTAAAGTCAATCCACCAAACACTCTAATGGATGCAAACTCGATCCATCCAGCCTGTATATACCCAACCGCATAGACTTTATATTTACCCATTTCCTCTATATTCATCCATAAATAATCTCTCCATGTACCCTCCATCACCCAAACAACTATGACCCAAGTGAGAACCAGAACTCTGTGTAATGTGTTAGAAGTGAGCCTGTTTGATATTTTATTGTTGTTTGTTGTTTGTGTTCTGCCTGGTCACTGTGGTATAGGTAACTGATGGATAATGCCTAGTGGGGTTGTGCTGGATTGAAAACTATCTATCTAGTCTGTATTTATCAGCCAACTGTCAAAATATCGTAATGGTTATTGCGCGGAATTTCGGTGTGCGTATCCTAGGTTCGAATCCTTGGATTAGCCTACCCACATGTATTAATTATTGTCATTTATTTCATTAATTAGGATTATATGTAATTTAAGTGGTGGGTTGGTGAATATATGAATATTGATTGTATCTATTAAATGTCTGTCTATTTAACCAACGAGCTTGTCTTCATCCAGTTTTTCCTATTCCAAAACTGTAACTGGGATGTATATCTACCTCTCCATCAATCCATCCACATTCTATCCATCCATCCTCTTGAACCCACATACGTAGGCCCCGAATGTCTACATTATACTAGTAAATAAACTGAATTTGTAAACATATGAAGGAATAATTGCATGCAATGATGTAAAATCCTAAAGCAATTGAATATTTTACGAAACGCACAATAAAGGTTTACATAGCTGTCACTGAAGAGACAGTAATACAGTTGTAATATGATTAAGGTAAAATAGTGTCATGATTATAATACAACAATGACCGTAGTAAGAGCGGACTAATATGTTGACGTTAAAAGGAATGACTTACACCACTTTACATGCAGGATGAAATTTTATTTATGTTAACATTCGTAAGTTTTACCATTAACCCATTCAGTACCCGTGGCATCTTTTATAATATATTCTGACATATATTAGACAAATTGATTCAGGTAAGGAAGGAAGTCTACCAATCAAAAGGCTACAGACTATCTCAATAATTGTATCTACTCTATATATATCTTTCCTTAGCTTCATAAAATCGTCTAAACATAGCTGAACTAAATATAAATGACGTCGTGGTAATCTAAGAGTTAACATGACATCCTCAATGGTTATGTTATATATAAAAAATAACTGCAAATCACTTAAATTATTGAAATAGTTTGTAGTGGATACCAGACTTTGATAAAATGTGTAAGTATTTACTTCTTTCAGGAAAAATATGCAATATAATTTCACGTCGTGTTAGGAAGTTTAGACTTCTTTGAATTTAGTATCATAATAGCATTTGTATCACATTTACCCAACACTACATATTGCCTGTGGGGATTTATATGTTGTTGATACATTTTTATATTTCTATTATTTGTCTTGTTTCCAAATTCAGAAATTTGCAATAACTCGTTTATGCCTAGCTCTTTAATGTGTCGAAATGAGACAGATGACACCGTACTTAGTATTGTACACCAATCATACAAACATTCTCTCTCTCTCTCTCTCTCTCTCTCTCTCTCCACCATATATTTAGTTCTCCTTGTGCCATGTCTTTTGCATCCTGGAGTTTGTGTCATAATGAAACAGGTAAAGTCGCCAGTCGCCACGCATATTAACATTTACATAGCTGAGGCTTATGGGAGTGACAAACAATAACAACAACAACATGAACTGTGGTGGGTATAAAGGAAGGGTTAAGAGAGAGAGAGAGATAGAGTGAGAGATAGTGATAGTGATGCAATAATACGGAGATATTTGGTTCTGTATTTCTAATGTAATATTACCTAAGCTTATTTTACAAAGGAATTTAGTCTCATATAATAATCTTACGTCATTTATGTAGCCAATGTTAAGGGGAGATTTTCATATGGGGATTGTTTTGGACTCCTTTCTCCCTCATATTTAGTTCCACTGCTTTTGAGATTCTAAGACGTTCGCCCCATTAGTTTGTCGATTTTAATAACTTTCGCCCCATTTCTGTCAATGTTAAGATCTTTTGTGGCATTTAGGTGTCGATTATTTCATGGCGAGCGATAGCAAGCCTGTAATTTAAGAGGAAAACATGTACAAATTTATCTTGAAAGGCGGTCAAGGGGGTGTAATTGTAAGCTTGATAAAAGTCTAGTGAACAAACTAAAAACCTCCCCTTAATGTGAAAAGTGCCCGGATATGTTACAAGACAAAGATTGCCGGAAAAGATGGCCGTGTGACAGTGACCTAACTTAATGACGATGACATGTTCTATCTATCTATCTATTGCCTGACGCCGTGATCCCCGAAGGGGTGGCCACGACCGAACCGCCCCCATGCACCTCTGTCCCCATTCAGTCGACTCCCATCCCCCCAACCAGCACCGCCTTCGTTCATGTACTTCCTCACTCCATCATTCCACCTCTCATGCGGTCTACCTCTCCCTCTGTCCCTCCACCTCGCTCTCGTACACCCTCTTAGTCATTCTCTCGCTTTCCATACGTTCCATATGGCCGAACCATCTCAAGTTGTTCCTTTTCACACTTTCCAGCACATCTACCTCCACACCACGCCTCCTTCTTACTTCCTCATTAGTCTGTCTATCCCTCCATGTAACTCCGCACGCACTCCTTAAGTAATTAATTTCCACTGCTCTCAATGCATGTTGCCTGCATTAATTTCTGCCTAGTGTCATATTTGTCAATCTGAATTGTTCGTTCTGCTAACAATAACGCTTTAGGGTTTTTGCAACACCTCATGTAATTGTTCCAACGATTATGATGTTGTATTTAGTCATGGGTTGAACAGAAAACAATTTTTTTTTTTTAATGTTCGCAAACAAAATATTATTATGAAATTACAAGAAATTTTCTTTAATTAATAGAGTGCAGCGGCTATGGTCTACCTTCTATGTCCACTTTTGTATGCAAATCATAGATTAAATATACTTGGAATAACTAGTTTAATGTTTCCAGGCCATCCCAATTTATTCAAGAACATGTCCAAAATGATGATACCGGCAACTGCAAAACTTCTCTTTATGTTATTTGGTTATTGTTCGTGTTCCTCAGCGATATTTGTATATATCTGTTTCATTCATAACATCAGCAGCCCTCACTGTCAACTACTATACTTTGCACTAGCCCCCCCCCCCCCCCCTCCCTCTCCTCATATCTACCGCCCACCTCCCCCTACACTTGGTATCGTGATCCCTATGACCCTAGTTAGTGTAATGATCAGTGGTCTCCCCCCTTTCCCCCCTAATTACTGTGTGGTTTAGGTCATTATCTGTCTTCGTTACCCAAGTAATGAACTACAGCCACCAGATCCACCGTTTGTCTAGTTTTAAGGTTTCAGGTTTTAGGTTTGCTGTGGCATTTTTCCAGAAATATACCTTTAATCTCTCAACATATCTTGTTTTATTTGCTTTGACTTTAATACCTTGGAAATACAATCCTTGTATATGAATTGATTTCTGTGTCAAACATAGCCAGATCAAGGTAATTTTTTTTGTGATTTGGGATAAATAATCATAATATTATTTGTTGACATGAAAGAAAGTAACAACATATTGGCAGTAATAATCTAAACCTTAATCCTCTCTAGTGAACAAATCTATCTATCTATCTATCTATCTATAATGCTCAGGCCCAATCCCCATTTTGGGGGTAGCCGACTCAAGACAGAGCAAGAACAGGGAAAACACAAAAACAACATAAAACAAAAAATAAACACAGATAAAAAACACAAACTCTCACACATCCAGGTCACCCAGGAGAAGACCCAGAGACCAGGGTTACCAAGGTCCCTCCAGCACTCCCCCGGCCCCTGACCACCCGGAGAGGTTCCGATCTCGGCAGGCAGACATGCAGCGGAGCCAAAGCCACAAGCCCTCCCACCACACTTCCAGGCACACCCTTCATATTAATCGTCTCCCCGGGCCAGGCGCCTGATGGACTATTATCTAGTCCAACTTGCGCCCGACCCCTTACTCCAAATACCGTAACAAAACAATCACAAGCGTTCCATCACACGTTTGCTGCTCTGAGTGTAAACAAAGTCTTTAATTATCAACATTTTCTTAATCATCTTAACATTAATTATTTGTTACACAACAAACTAAAGCAAACTCTTAATTGTTAATTTAACCTTAAAGTCATTCAATAAGGGGGCCTCAATCCCAGCCTTATTTTAGCTACCTCAAGATGATTATACTGTGCAATTTATGAAGAACTGTCTGTGGTAAAGGGTTTAATGAGATAAACTTAAAACCTTTAATTTATATAAGACCTTCCAACAAGAAGTATGAATAACGGCCAGCAGTATATTAAAGTAATGGAATGGTCTTCTGACTTAAGTGTTAATTTTTCCTCTAATGTCCAATTCCGTGGCGGGTTAGAATTTGTTTGTATTGATTATGTTAGCTCAGCCGTGAAATATAGCTATATTATCAGCATATTAAAATCTATCTATCTATCTATCTATCTATCTATTGCCCGACGCCGTGATCCCCGAAGGGGTGGCCACGAACGAACCGCCCCCATGCACCTCTGTCCCCAGTCAGTCGACGCTCCTCCCCCCAACCAGCACCGCCTTCCTTCATATACTTCCTCACTCCATCCTTCCACCTCTCTTTCGGTCTACTTCTCCCTCTCTGTTCCTCCACCTCACTCTCGTACACCCTCTTAGTCATTCTCTCGCTTTCTAATTATTAATTAGTTCAGTTAGATGACGAATTATTGACTTCATTACTACTGCTGCCAGGTGATTTAACTCAGTTTAACATTAATTGTCCAAATAATTATTTCTTTAAGAGCATCCTCCCCCATCTCTCTCTCTCTCTCTCTCTCTCTCTCTCTCTCTCTCTCTCTCTCTCTCTCTCTCTCTCATCTTTTCCTTATGCTACCCTAACTCTGTCACACAATTTTCCCTGCCAATGAATATTTAATACGAAAAATGAGAACAAAATGTGAAGAGGCTGAGATGGGGGGAGGCTGGAGAGACGAGCAAGATAATGAATAAAGGAGTGAGAAAAGATGATAGAGTAAAACACATAATAACAACAACGACGGTGTAACACAAGCCAATTTAATCCTGAATGTGTATTAGAGTTTGTAATCAGATAAAAGTTATCATGCAATTATGTGAGATATACTACTTTTCAAAACATTACATATACTAAGACAATGTCCTTCTTGCTTATTTATTAGCTACCACTGAAGATGGTATGATGTGACTGCCGAAACTTCAGGATAAATAAATACAATGTTGCTGTTCACCTGGAGTTTGGTTATCCTATTCTTATGTGAGATATATACAAACTATTATCTTAATGATTATCTTAAGATTATTGTCTTCTAGATTCAAAACTCTTTCAAGTAAGAGATAACAGTAATATAGTTAAACATTTTAACACCAAAACATATATCTGTCTCTTAGTGTCCTCCGCTACGCTGCTTATGTAACTCACGCTTAGTTTGTGAAGAGATTGAATATAAGCTCGACATCTACCTCGACTACTTACTTGTAAAGACAAATACAGTATATAAATAAATGATTAACAGGCTAAACGAGAGACCAACGCAGATGGAGAAACGAGATTCACGAGAATACAAAATGGGTAATGGAGTGAGAACAGAACAAAAACAGTCAATGCTAACATGTTTTCAAATAAAGGATCGTGCAAATAAAAGTAATAGGTTGAGGGTATATTATACAAATTGTAGGAGTTTATGTAACAAAATGAACGAACTTAGAGCACTCGTTAGCACAGAAAATATAGACATAATAGCGCTAACTGAAACGTGGATTAATACAGAATCTAGGCATTTTTTAGCAGAATTTGATATTCCAGGATATAGTTTGTTTAAATATGACCGAACAAGTAGGAGGGGCGGGGGTATAGCAGTGTTTGTCAGGAGTACATTAAAAAGCTGTATTAAATCAGGTATTAGACTAAATAATGATAATGAAAGTGTTTGGGTAGAAGTTAACGAAGGTAGTGAGACCATAGTTATTGGAGTTATATATAGACCGCCTAATATGAGTAGAAATGGCGGAAAATCGTTATGGGAGGAAATTAAAATAGCATCAAGGTTTAGCAATGTGTGCATTATGGGGGATTTTAATTTTCCGAACATTGATTGGCAGCACCAAATAGGCGACTCCGATTCAGTAGAGTTTATAGAGGTAGTACAAGATAGTTTTTTATTTCAATTCATAGATACGCCGACTAGAGGTATTAATATTCTTGATTTAGTTTTCAGTAACAATGAACATATGATAAATAATGTAGAGATTGGTGACCACCTAGGAAATAGCGATCATAAATCTATTTATTTTAATATACAATGGACAGGGAATGCTAAAGAGAATACGACACTTATCCCAGATTTCAGAAAAGCCGATTATGGTGGGCTAAGAAGAGACTTAAGGGTGGACCCTATTGTTAAGCGATTAAGTCAGGATATGCCAGAGTTAAACTTGCCACCTACATATAACCAGTTTATTGCTTCACTCCACAATGCTCAAAATAAATATATCCCTAAAAGAAGATTTAGATCGACGCAGAACCAACCAAAATGGATGACTAATAAGCTAATAGATCTTATAGGAAAAAAGAAAGGAATATATCGAAAAATAAAGAAAGGTGAAAATCATTTACATATATACTATCAGACTCTATCAAGACAGGTCAAAAAGGAAATCAGGAAAGCAAAAAGAAATTATGAAATAAGGATAGCCAGCGACTCAAAAAATAACCCTAAAGCTTTTTACCAACTATATAAATCTAAAGTTAGAGATGAAATAGGCCCCCTAAAAACTTCAATAGGAGAAATAACAGAAAATGATTTAGAAATGTGCAGTACATTAAATAGTCAGTTTCTTTCCGTTTTCACTAATGAAAATTTGGCACAGATTCCAGAAGTCAATATGGTATATAGTGATAGTATAGACAATATGTTAAGTACAGTTAGTATAAGTAGAAATGATGTGTTTAAGGAAATTGACAGACTGAAACCTCAAAAATCGCCTGGTCCTGACGAGGTATATGCTAGAGTATTAAAAGAATGCAGAGATGAGTTAAGTAGTCCATTAGCATTTATATTTAACAAGTCATTAGAAACAGGTTTAGTTCCAGAAGCTTGGAAGCTTGCAAATGTAGTTCCGATCTTCAAAAAAGGTGATAAATCGATAGCATCCAATTACCGTCCCATTAGTCTCACATCAATCATAGGAAAGTTGCTAGAGTCTATTATTGCTAGGAAAATTAGAAGCCACTTAGTAAAATTTAACTTAATAAATTCTTCTCAGCATGGATTCACTCAGGGACGTTCTTGCCTTACTAATTTGCTTAGCTTTTTCTCAGAGGTATATGAAGCAGTAGATAGTGACAAGTCATATGATATTATATATTTAGATTTCAGTAAAGCTTTCGACAGAGTCCCTCATGAGAGATTGATGAGAAAGGTTGAGGCACATGGAATAGGAGGGTCGTTGTTGGGATGGATTAGGTCATGGTTAATTGGTAGGAAACAGAGAGTCAGCATAAATGGTACCAAGTCAGAGTGGGGAGCAGTCAAAAGTGGTGTCCCCCAGGGATCGGTATTAGGTCCCCTGTTGTTTCTTATATACATAAATGACCTAGATTTAGGTATAACTAGTAGGATAAGTAAATTCGCAGACGATACTAAAATGGGGAGATCAATTGATTCAGATAGCGATATAGAGTGCCTCCAAAGGGATCTAGATACCTTACATGAATGGTCAGTAAATTGGCAGATGAAGTTTAACATTGACAAATGCAAGGTATTAAAGATAGGGAAGATGCAAACAAATGTTAAATATAAACTAGCTAATTTAGAATTAGAAAATTCAGACTGCGAGAAAGATCTAGGTGTGTTTGTTAGCAATGATTTGAAGCCTAGAAAACAGTGTATAAGCGTTCGTAATAAGGCAAACAGGATTCTCGGGTTCATCTCTAGGAGTGTGAGTAACAGAACTGCTGATGTTATCTTAAAACTTTACTTGTCATTAGTGAGACCCCATATGGATTATGCTGTCCAATTTTGGTGTCCTTATTACAGAATGGACATAGATTCATTGGAGAGAATTCAGCGTAGAATGACAAAAATTATCCATAATATTAGAAATTTTCCGTATGAAGAAAGGTTGAAGAAATTAGGTTTACATTCGTTAGAGAGACGCAGAGTTAGAGGGGATATGATAGAGGTGTTCAAGTGGGTTAGTGGGATTAACAAAGGGGACATGACAAATGTACTAAAGCTCAGTGATAGCGAAAGAACTCGTACCAATGGTTTCAAATTAGATAAATTTCGTTTCAGAAAAGATATAGGCAAATATTGGTTTGGTAACAGAGTTGTAGATGGGTGGAATAGGCTACCAAGTGATATAGTGGGATCAAGAACGATAGGGAGCTTTAAGAAAAAATTGGATAAGCATATGGACGAGAAGGGTTGGGTGTGAAGGGGGATCAGCCGGGTTGGGCCAATCAGCGCTCTGCAGACCCCCGTAATCCTGCGTTAATCTCTAACCGGTTTGGTAAGATGATCCTCAGGGTATTAGAGTGTTGAGCCTATAATTGGGCTTTGTAATTGGGGTTGTGTGGGACAGGGATCTGCCTTGCTTAGGCCAATCGGCTTTCTGCAGACTCCCATTTTCTTATGTTCTTATGTTCTTATGTGCCTTCTGCACTATCCCTTACAATTTATTTTATAGTGAAAGGGATTTGCGGTATTTGTTATATTCTAATTCGATTAATATCAATAGATTCTGACTAAATAATGTATAATATGTCGGGAGAGAGGCGAACATTTAGAGGTGTCGTTTTATATATATATATATATATATATATATATATATATATATATATATATGTATATATATATATATATATTTAATAGTGGCCCCTCCATGATTGACGATATTGCCTATTAGTATAATAGTCTCCATTCAACATCCCGCGTCAGCATTTTGAATCTACCACGCGGAAGGATCATGGAGGACTCATCATAAGTGCAATCTTAATTCCCTTATGGGATCGTCATTATGATTGAGAATCCTACAGAAAAACTCCATAAAAAATATAAAATAACTTAATATCTGTTATCATATGACTTCCCATATGTGGATTTCTTGTGTTGTGCTACCCCGACCACCAGGCCCTCTAGCGGCAATATTGCCCTTCCTCTTTCCGCGTCCATCCTAGCAACAAGGGATTCGCCGTGCTCGGTTTTATTCTTCGTTCCAGCGCTCTCTAGTGAGTCCTTACTCATTTGTATACACCTGCGTTGTAGTAACAAGGTTCAGATTAGCTAGCAACGGTTACCCTATTGGTATGGCCGCAGGAAGAGTGTAAATTAGGGTACTATTGTAACAGGCGCTTACACATCCCAGGATCGTCGCGCCATGTGTGTTATTTTTATATTGTTTTGGTGCCTTTAGCTTTTCTTACATAGCTAGGAGGCTACCATTCTACAAGTTTATGCTGCAGACCGTCAATATTGAGGCAGTGGCATAGTTATTTATATGTTTTAGCAAATGTTCTGGTCTAAGGGTGCCTGCACGTCATGCTCCACCTTCCAGAGTTCGTAATTTGCTTTTAGGCCCCTATCGTGGGCCTCCCCTCGTCTGTGTGCTGTGGCTGGATCTTCGGAGCGTCGTCTGCTGGGATATCGCTTCGAACCTCATGGTCAGCCTGGTTAGGGGTCTCTGGTCTACGCTACAGGTAATTTAGGATTCTGTATTCTCTGTATTTATTTTGCCTTTATATGCCCTAGTGATGGACGTGTGTGCTTGTATCGTGTAAATACGATAGTATATGACTCTTTTGTGATCCCGTACGTCTCTGCGATGTCACGGTCGTTCCCGCTGCACGATGGGCTGGACAAAGCTCAGAGCCTCCACTAACACCAACCAGTTAACATCTAATTTCCGCCCTCAGTTGATCGAGCTTTTGTGCCTCTAATCACAATACACTGACAGCAATAAATACAGCTACACCATCACAACGCTTTCATCGACGCCATGATTGACTGACAGATTAGCATAGTATTCATGTCCATTCCCATATAATTATTTGTTCCCTTTCACTTGACTCGAGCCTCAGGGCTCAGGGTTCTCCTTTGTCTCATTGCCACGTGGAACTATTGGTGAGTTAATTCCTGGATAATATTAACCCTTATAACCTTACCCTATATATAATTTATTATGTGAGACCTTTGGATATAAATTAGCTTGTTTCAGATTGAATTCAGTTTAGATATGGAGTAAATTTAATTTAGATTGATTTTATTTGATTCATTATAGCTTAGAAATATTTAACTTCCATTGATAGTTTACCACAGCTTGCATGTGTTGGGGGTTTGGGAGACGTCCCTATATTTATATATTACAAAATTATGTATGTGGGTTTTGGAGGAGGGAGCTGTGCTTTTGTCTCCCCTCTCTAAAATTTTGGTTGTTTTTTTCGGCGGCCGCTTGCAGCAGGGCCCAGGTTATCCGTCTTCAAAACGGGTTGGGAGCAAGCAAATGTCCCGGCGTGGTATAGCTGAACCACATCCCTTCCGGCGGAAATGCAAATTCCTACGGGAGCTTATAACTCGGCGCGCCGTGTTAACTCGCCCTGGCCATAATAGTTACACGACCAATCGCCCTGCGGCGCCATAGTCGAGTGTACAAGTGTTAAGATTCGTTATACATACTTGTTTCGTTATCTCTCTAGTGCTTTAGTAAGCGATAATCATACACTATTAGTCAATGGGCCTGTGGCTTTTGCCAAAGGTAAGCAGTTTCAATCAGCTTATACGAGACAACCCAAGGTTTTTTCACGGCGGGTCCAGTGGAAGGTTAGAGTAGTTGTGAACTATAGCTAATTTTCCGGCGGACTCGAGGTAGGATGTATTAACACCTCGCATGTTATCCTTACGAGCATTGATTCCTGGAAATGTTATATTTCCAGAATGCCCGGCTCCTTAGTGACTGCAGCACTGGCGGCGTTGGGGGGGCTGATTCCTGCAGGGGGCGGGTGGGGCATTTATCCATCAGGCCTCGCTTTGAGTTATGCGCTACTCCTACCTGTTCTATGTTGCCCATTTTCGCTCATAAGTTATGTTTGAAATGCGTTAAATGTTTAGAACGCTCTAGAGGCTTGTGGGTGTCACGGCGCTGTTCTGTTTGCTCTGACCTCAAAGATGCCTTATTCTACAAGAAAGACTTCTCGTTCTTGGCAGCACTGCAAGAGATTAAAACAATTTTTAATTCTTATGCTAAAGATACAGCCCATAAGGCACTTCATTGTGATGACGAAGCCCTCTGGGAAAAGTTGATTATCAAGACTCCTCTAACTAAACTCGCCTCATGTAAATCTGTTTAGCATAAAGTCAAGTCGAAAGCCCTCACAAAAGAGGTAGTGAGTAGCAGTAGTGGCACTGACAACGAACTGGCTGAGGTCCCCCCCCCCCGACCACCCGAACAGGAGACGATCACCCTCTCCGTGGCGGAAGTCTAAGTCCAGGTCTAGATGACCTCGTAGGCAGTCTAGGCACTTTTCAACTGACTCTTCCCGGTCCCTCAAGCGCCGGAAAGAGGACTCTGAGTCATCGGCAGGTACGCCGCATAGTGGGAGCCGGAAGGAGACCCCGCAACCGTCTCCCTCTACCCCTGCGTCTGACACGCCTCAGGTTGATTCTGGTGTTACGATCCAGGTTCTCAAAGACACAGAGCTCTTCAACATTCGACTAGATAATGGCAAAAAGCAACAACGGTAACACTAGATCCAACCCCTGCCTTAAACACTGGAAAACAAAACACCATAACCGCCCTGAGTCGTGCCTGGACAACGAGGTATCCTATGACTCGGTAACTGGTGCACACACACTAGGCTGACGCTCAATGAAACAGCCTATTCTCAAACAGTAAAAGATTACTCGATTATGTTACACAAAGAAAAGATAGTTAACGTGATTAATTAACGTTACGGTAGATACTCAAATAACTGGCACTCCTGTATTAAAGAAAGTGCAATGCTAGTCCTGCAACATCAACTGGAAACTTCTGAAATAAGTCTGATGCTGGGAAGATGTTCGTAAAGAATCTTGAACAATTATAATGCAGAATATGGGTCACAATAAATGCTAGGACATATAGTAATAATAGGCAGGCGAATAATAAAGACTGCGCAAAGGTAGTAATGCTCGACAACTAAAGAAATGCTTTGTGACACAACGCAACAGCCTACTCGGGTTGTGCAACTCAACAACAACCTCGGCTCAAAAGTGCAGTGAATAATAATGCTGCATACATATAATAATGGGGCTTATCTCTAACCAGTGTCTGCTCAGTTAATAAAGTCTAGCTGGGGTATCAAGGCAGGGCAACAATGGGCGAGCATGCGGCTCGTAGCCTAACGTTGTCCGAGGGTGGTATAATGAAGATTACGTTATATGACGGGGATGCTCTCTTGATAAATCTAGGTCTCTAGTACCTAGCTCTATCCTGGCGATCCCTCAGAAGTCAACACAAAGAGGCAGCACTATGTTGTGAGGGATAGGCTATGACCCTCTCACACCACAGCGCTGTGCTCGCAAAGTAAACCAACCCGAAGACAACTTAGGCTCCCACAGTACCTGTCGGTGTCATGCAGAGCTTAGCTAACACTGCACACATCGGAGACAACGACACAGTAACCTTACCCCTAGTCTAGCTTTAGATAACCAAGCAGAATCACTCAACACCTTGCAAGGGAGACATATACCGGTCTACAACCTTCCCGAGAGAGGATACATACGGAAAAGTCCGTCTCTCTAAACCTCAATAAAGCATAATACCTCCTTAACCTAATACATGGAAATATCTGAGAGCTTCGCGTACAATACGACTGGTCGACGGTGAACGTCTATGCTGAAACCAGAAAGGATGTTGAGTTTAATAAAGATTAGAGAATGAGAAAGGAGAAGTCGAGAGAGAGAAATAGTATGCAAAGTAGCGAGTATGGGGGACAGAATTGCAATGGATGTAGGCGATACGCGTGTCAGGCAAGCTCTGAGCTGGAAAAAAACACGAGGCCGCGACGGGAAGGGACTAGTTGACCACCCGGCCGCCAACGCCATCAGCGCCCAAGTGAGCCGCGTCATAGCTCACCTCGCTGCCGGGTGTACTCCCTCACCCTCTCCCGCTCGCCTCCCACACAAGCAACATTTATATTATAGCGAATATAAAATATAAGGCGCGGTGACAGACCAAAACAAAGACCATTTCTAGACTGTCTGTTGCAACACGACACTAATGAAATAAAGGAGATCATTCTAGGACAACTGTAGCCTATCCCCCCATCCTGGCGAGCGCTAGCGAGCTGCAATGCCCCACGCAACCATTCTGCTAACGCCGGGAGGCGTCACACCCCCCCCCAAGATATGGGTCACTCAACCATGAGCCCATATCTGAACAGGCAAAATGTCGCTAGAATCTGCCACTCCTAACCACTCTGCCACTCATGGAATGCAAGCTCAGTCTCCTCAAAACACAAATACAACAACATTTTTATATAAAAAAATCTTATCACCCTTCCCAAATATAATACATTAATTCATAACATTGTGGTCCCAGAGCGAGCTTTAAGAAGCACAGCCTACTGAGGGAAAATCATCTGCACTCAGTACTCAGCTACAATATTATCTTAAAATTAATTATTAAAAAGAAAGTTTTTATTTAATTTTTCATATTTTATTTTAATGTTGTTTTTGGCAGCTACTATAGATGTAGCCTAATTTTCTTCTAATCAAAGCCAACAACTCCTGCCCTGCGACCCTACGCAGATGCTACACATGCGAGCCAACAAGCACCAGCGCAAAAATACACCGCGAGCCAAGACAGGAGGCTATACCAACATACTGTGGTAGCCTACCCCGGATCCTCCACCCGCGACAAACAGTCCGCAATCACATTCTCACAACCGGCAATATGGCGAATGTCTAAGTTGTACTCTTGCAACATGAGCGACCATCTGGTCAGCCTCATATTCCGGTTGTGGAATTGATTGAGGAATTTAAGCGGGTGGTGGTCGGTATACACTACCACGACTGGCCCATATGCAGGAACATAGACCTCAAAGTGTCTGAGCGCTAACACGATTGCCAGCAGTTCCTTTTCAACAACCGAATAGTTTTTCTGTGCTGAATTAAATTTCTTTGAAAAGAAACTGACTGGATGCTCAAGACCTTCCTCGTCTGTCTGTAAAAGTACGGCACCAGCCCCTACTCCGCTGGCATCAGTCGCCAACTGAAATGGTCGTTCAAAGTCCGGGGCCCTGAGGATAGGGCGAGTGCATAAAAGGTGTTTAACTACTCGAAACGCCTGCTCACACTCAGGTACCCAGCGGAACTTTTTATCTTTGGCTAGTAGATCTGTCAAAGGAGCTAACACAGTAGAATAGCCTCTTATAAAGCGGCGGTAATACCCAATCATACCCAAAAATCTCATGATCTGCCGCTTGGTGGTCGGCCTGGGGAACAAGTCGATAGCCTGTAACTTTTGTTGGGGCGGGCTCACCTGCCCTAACCCAACCACAAACCCCAGATACTGCACCGTGGCTTGCACAAAGTCACACTTGCCCAGATTAACCACCAAGCCTGCTTTACTAAGTTGACTAAATAAGGCTTCTATGTGCTCACATTGACTTTGGAAATCGTTGTCATAAATGATCACGTCATCAAGGTAGACAGTACAGTTTGGGATGTCTGCTACGATGTCATTCATTAAGCTCTGGAAAGTGGCCGGTGCATTTTTCAGACCATATGGCATCACGTTGCAACGGTAAGTACTGCCATCCACCACAAACCCGCACACCTCTTTAGCCCGCTCAGACAGTGGAACTTGCCAGTAGCCTTTGATGAGGTCTACCTTTGGTCAAGTACCTTGCTTTCCCGATCTTATCCACACTGTCATCCACCCGGGGAAGAGGATATGCATTGGTGGGGGTCAACCCGTTCAACCGCCTAAAGTCAATGCAGAACCGAACTTTTCCATCAGGTTTGGGCTGCAGAGTGACAGGAGAAGTCCACCGTACTGCCCCCTTCTCGATCAAGCCTCTCGCCAGCATATACTCCAGCTCATCCCTGAGCGCTGGGAGTTTAATGGGTGGCACCCGATAAGGTATCGACTTGAAGGGGGGGTGCTCTCCTACATCGACATCATGCACCGCTTGAGTAGTGAGGCCTGGGTGCTCGGCAAATACAGTGGGGTATGAATCGAACAGGCGCTGCACTGCCACCTGCTGTTCCTCCGGCAGGTGCGCCAGAGCATCATGCGCACATTGGCTCGAATTCCCCGCCCACTGATCAGCCGAGACATGACAATCCCAGTTATCATCCACCTGATCATTGCTGCCCCCCTCTCCTTCTCCACCATGACCGCAGCAGGTCAACACAGGGACAGCTAGTGACTCAGGTGGGCGCCTCACATACTCCTTCAACAAATTAATGTGGCATAGTTGGTTACGCTTCTTCCGGTCTGGAGTGGCAACGAGGTAATCTAGATCGGAGATCTTTGACACCACCCGATAAGGCCCAGCGTACTTGGCAGCCAGAGGATGACCTGACAAAGGCAACAGGACCAACACCTCTTGACCTACCTGAAACTCCCGGAGTTTCGCCTTAGTATCGTACCTGTCCTTCATACGGGCCTGCGAACTCACCAAATTACGCCCAGCCAGCTCCAGACTTCTAAGCATTCTCTCTCTGCTCTCGAGGACGTATCTCAACATAGAACATGGCTTAGCGGTACCCTCCCAAATCTCCTTCACCATGTGGAGAGGGCCCCTCACCTGATGCCCGAAAACAAGCTCATTCGGACTGAAACCGAGACTCTCTCCAGGTACTTCTCTTGCCGCGAACAAAACATACGGCAGACCAAGGTCCCAATCCTTTCCGTTCTCTGCCCAGTAACATCGAAGCATGCTTTTCAGCGTGGCGTGCCACCTCTCCAACACCCCTTGACTCTCCGGGTGATACGCAGAAGAGACGACAGTGCTGATGCCATGCTGAATCATAGTTTGTTTGAACAGATTAGATGTAAAATTAGAACCTTGGTCCGATTGCACCTCTTGCGGGTAACCATACCGCAAGCAATACAAGAGGAGGTTCCGGACAACAGTTTTCGCCGTGCCATTTCTCATTGGATATGCATCAGGATAACGAGTGGCCACATCCATGATAGTTAATAGAAATTTATTACCGGCACTAGTAGGGGGTAGGGGTCCGACCATATCAACGATGACCTTACTGAAGGGCGGTCCACTGACAGGAATGGGGTGCAACGGGGCTCTCGGAATTGTTTGGTTAGGTTTTCCAACCCTCTGGCACGTATGACACCTTGCTATCCAGGTTACCACCTGCCCCTTCAACCCCGGCCACCAAAACAATTTTTCTAAAGCCGCCACCGTTTTTCTCACCCCTAGATGTCCTGCCAGTGGTATGTCATGCGCCAACCTCAGTAGGCTATCCCTGCACTCCCGTGGCACCACCAACTGGTCCACTACTCCGGACCCCTCTTGCCAACTACGTTTAGGGTCTTGAAAACGCCTATAGAGGATGCCTTCTAAATAAAACAAATCTCCTGGCTGTGCATCGCCGTCCTCGTCGAGCTCTACAGCTCCATTAGCACATGTTTGGGGCTCAGGGTCCTCTAGTTGCAACCGACGTATATCTGAGGGTGCCAAGCGATCTAACTGCTCCCGGAGCAATGCATGACCTTCCCCGATACTGGGCTGCTCCCTCTGTCTCTCTCGATGTACATAACGTTGCTGTCGTGGAGACTCGTCATGCCCAGCCTCGTCACTCTCGATGACAGGCCCAGGGGCTACTCCAGAATTAAGTAATGGTGCTAATACTGAATCACCCAGGAGAGCCGCCGAGTCAAAACTCTTAAAACCAACTCCAGCTTTAGCCTCCTCCTGTTGATCGTTCCTCCGCTTGTCTGAAGACGGAGGACTAGGCTGTGACACTTTAGCTGCCCGAGCTCGGGTGACAACACACGCCATTGGTTGTGTCTGGCACCGCTCGACCCACTCTTGCTCTTCCCTTCTCACGTCGGCCGGCCTCTCGGCAACGACTAAGGGTAGAACCTCAGAAGCGGGCATTGCAAAGTCGTTGCTGAGAAGAAGGTCGACGCCCTCCACTGGCAGTTCCTCCACAATCCCGACATCCAATTCACGTGCCACACCATCCACCTCCAACTCCAACCGCACCAGCGGGTATGACCGAGTTGCATTAATACCCTGCACCACCCGAGCCGCGTTTATAGGGTAGCCAGTCAAGTTTTTCATCAGAGTCTGGGAAGCACCTGTATTACGCAAGACCTCTACTCCATACTTGCGCCCCGCCCACATCACGCAACCCCACCCTCTATGGTCGCAAAAAACATCCTGAGCAGGGTTCGAGCCTCCCAGGTGCTTCTGCATTGGCTGTGCCTCAGCCTCTGACGAACTGCCCCGGGCAAACTCAGACGACTTCGGAGACACACCAATGTTGCAGGCCAAAGACACAGCTGCTGTAGGTGGTTTGCTAGGACAGACTCTTGCAAAGTGCCCCTTTTTATGACAATGAAAACACTCCAACTCCCCTTTGGGCTTCCCTTGGTACTGGAAAGGACCCGGCCCCTTCTTAAACGGGACGGTGCTAGTCTTGTGGTCAGTCTTGGTATCATGGCTCTTGTACTTGTTTGCATAAGGCATATCACTAACTCGGGGGGGTGGGGCATCACGCCCCTTGTTACCTGCCTCACTACGCTGGGCAGACCCGCACCCACGAATTAGTGATAGCCGGAGGTCAGCCATCTCAGCTGCCTCCTGTAGAGTTTTTGGTTGCTTTTCTTTCAGGTTTAACGTCAGGTCGCCGCCCGTGCATTTGAAAAACTGCTCTAAATGCACCAACTGTTTAATGTCGTCAAACGTAGTAGCTTTCTCCGACCTCAGCCAATTCCCAAAAGCATCGGACAGCTCCCGGGCATGCTCCAAAAAGGTGCTCTCCCGACCCTTGGTAACACCCCGGAACTTCAACCTGTACGTCTCTGATTGTAGTTCGTATGCTCTCAGCACACCCTCCTTGAGTTCCTCATAGATAATACACGACTCTATAGGCAATGCATCATAAGCCCTGAGTCCCTTGCCCACAAGTCTAGAGGAAACAAGGGCTGCCCACTTCTCCCCAGGCCACTGGTGTTCCTGGCACTTCTTCTCGAATCTCATGAAAAATTCGGTGACACCCGACTCATCAAATACAGGGACTAGTTTCAACAGGTGCGACAAAGACTGATCATGCCCACAATTCCCACCACCGAGACGTTGCCCTGTCGTTTCCACCCGAGTCTTCTCAAGATCGATATCTGCCCGGTACCTGGTAGACTCAGCCTCCGACTGGGCTTTTATTCTCGCGAGTTCGAGATCAGTCTGTTGTTTAGCCTTAGCGAGTTCGAGATCAGCCTGTCGCTTAGCCATCTCAAACTGCGGCTGCTGGTTAGCCATCTCAAGCTGGAAGAGCATTTCTGTAGTGAAACCTTGAGGAGGAGGTGCAACTATTGGAGGCCCACCCAGCGATCCTAAACCACGCTGCCAGCGGCTATCGGCCTGCGGGAACGTACTAAACTCCGGCATCCTAGAGGTCCCGATGGGAGTAGAGTGGAGGGGGGGCTCGAGCAGAAGTCCCCGAGCACCCTCTCCACCCTGAACCTCACTAGCCGCCCCCAGTACGCAAGCCCTCAAATCGTTCTTCTTGATGCCATGAGCCACCTTAAGCCCCATGAGGGGAGCCAAACACTGTAGACCATACTTGCTAATTCCCTCTAGTCGATCAGCTGTTATAGGCACCTCCAAAAACTTCTTTGCGGCCTCCTCACTAGTTACTAACCCCTCTGGCATCTGCCCATCAGAGCCTGCATCATTCCCTGAACTCTCAGTATGATCTGATTCGTCTCCCATTGTGTCCACCAAAAATTCTCACGTTTATAAAAAAAAAAGAAGAAGTACCCAAGCTCCTATGTAGCACTATTCACTTGCCAAAAATGTCTGAAGACTCTCAAGTGCTATACTACTTTGCCAAAAATAAATTAACGTGCCCACTATATTCCTCAATAAAACAAATGACCACAGCAACGGCGGGTGCCCAACCCCGAAAAGGGTTGAAATAGGGGAGCTATCCCCCCGCCAAAGGCGGCTTTCTAGGGCCTTTCCTAGCTGATGCTGAGAGGATTGGGTTCTAGTCATGTGGTGATGGGCTGGTCTATTAGAGTGAGAACTGAGCAATCTCTGCCATGAGCCACCTTAAGCCCCATGAGGGGAGCCAAACACTGTAGACCATACTTGCTAATTCCCTCTAGTCGATCAGCTGTTATAGGCACCTCCAAAAACTTCTTTGCGGCCTCCTCACTAGTTACTAACCCCCCTGGCATCTGCCCATCAGAGCCTGCATCATTCCCTGAACTCTCAGTATGATCTGATTCGTCGCCCATTGTGTCCACCAAAAATTCTCACGTTTATAAAAAAAAGAAGAAGTACCCAAGCTCCTATGTAGCACTATTCACTTGCCAAAAATGTCTGAAGACTCTCAAGTGCTATACTACTTTGCCAAAAAAAAATTAACGTGCCCACTATATTCCTCAATAAAACAAATGACCACAACAATCCTGCAATTATCTCTTAGTTCACATGATCCTGAGCTAGGTCGCCATTTGTTACGATCCAGGTTGTCGAAGACACAGGGTTCTTCAACATTGGACTAGATAATGGCAAAATGCAACAACGGTAACACTAGATCCAACCCCTGCCTTAAACACTGGAAAACAAAACACCTTTACCGCCCTGAGTCGTGCCTGGACAACGAGGTATCCTATGACTCGGTAACTGGTGCACACACACTAGGCTGACGCTCGATGAAACAGCCTATTCTCAAACAGTAAAAGATTACTCGATTAGGTTACACAAAGAAAATATAGTTAATGTGATTAATTAACGTTACGGTAGATACTCAAATAACTGGCACTCCTGTATTAAAGAAAGTGCAATGCTAGTCCTGCAACATCAACTGGAAACTTCTGAAATAAGTCTGATGCTGGGAAGATGTTCGTAAAGAATCTTGAACAATTATAATGCAGAATACGGGTCACAATAAATGCTAGGACATATAGTAATAATAGGCAGGCGAATAATAAAGACTGCGCAAAGGTAGTAATGCTCGACAACTAAAGAAATGGTTCGTGACACAACGCAACAGCCTACTAGGGTTGTGCAACTCAACAACAACCTCGGCTCAAAAGTGCAGTGAATAATAATGCTGGATACATATAATAATGGGGCTTATCTCTAACCAGTGTCTGCTCAGTTAATAAAGTCTAGCTGGGGTATCAAGGCAGGGCAACAATGGGCGAGCATGCGGCTCGTAGCCTAACGTTGTCCGAAGGTGGTATAATGAAGATTACGTTATATGACGGGGATGCTCTCTTGATAAATCTAGGTCTCTAGTACCTAGCTCTATCCTGGCGATCCCTCAGAAGTCAACACAAAGAGGCAGCACTATGTTTTGAGGGATAGGCTATGGCCCTCTCACACCACAGCGCTGTGCTCGCAAAGTAAACCCACCCGAAGACAACTTAGGCTCCCACAGTACCTGTCGATGTCGTGCAGGGCTTAGCTAACACTGCACACATCGGAGACAACGACACAGTAACCTTACCCCTAGTCTAGCTTTAGATAACCAAGAAGAATCACTCAACACCTTGCCAGGGAGACATATACCGGTCTACAACCTTCCCGAGAGAGGACACATACGGAAAAGTCCGTCTCTCAAAACCTCAATAAAGCATAATACCTCCTTAACCTAATACATGGAAATATCTGAGAGCTTCGCGTACAATACGACTGGTCGACGGTGAACGTCTATGCTGAAACCAGAAGGGATGTTGAGTTTAATAAAGATTAGAGAATGAGAAAGGAGAAGTCGAGAGAGAGAAATAGTATGCAAAGTGGCGAGTATGGGGGACAGAATTGCAAAGGATGTAGGCGATACGCGTGTCAGGCAAGCTCTGAGCTGGTAAAGAACACGAGGCCGCGACGGGAAGGGACTAGTTGACCACCCGGCCGCCAGCGCCGTCAGCGCCCAAGCGAGCCGCGTCATAGCTCACCCCGCTGCCAGGTGTACTCCCTCACCCTCTCTCGCTCGCCTCCCACACAAGCAACATTTATATTATAGCGAATATAAAATATAAGGCGCGGTCACAGACCAAAACAAAGACCATTTCTAGACTGTCTGTGGCAACACGACACTAATTAAATAAAGCAGATCATTCTAGGACAACTGTAGCCCATCCCCCCATCCTGGCGAGCGCTAGCGAGCTGCAATGCCCTACGAACCATTCTGCTAACGCCGGGAGGCGTCACAAATGCAATACAAAAGACGTCACCGGTACACACAAAGGGTTAAACAGTCTAAGAAGAGTTTATATATAATTATTAACACTCTTCTTTTGTTCTTTGACCTTGATATTTAACCTTAAGTTAAAGGTATATATATATATATATATATATATATATATATATATTGTGGATTCACGATAGTCAGTGGTATGATATATGTTTTCTATGTATCATACCCTAAATACAGTATGTACAATTGTACAGTATGTAAGGTTAATAAGTTAAATATGGCCTATTATACGACAGTATAGTATTTACGAGTCTTTAGGAATGCATATATGATTTATCATATAGCCATGTCGTAATATTATAAAAGCGGTACTGTATTTTCCGCTAGATATCCGCTACAAACTTAGCAGTATCCGCTAAATTTGTAGAGCAAGACGATGACGTCTTGGAGGGAGACGCTTCGCGTCAGAGCTCCTTTATCTACCATCGAGACAACACTATCTCCACTCCTTAGTTCGCCGCGACCCTGGTTCCGGTTTCATCCAGCTCTCATCATCTAACTTTATCCAACTGACAGACCGACCGACAAGCTAAGCCCTATTACCATGATTTAATCTCTTCAGCATTATATTTCCTTTATTTGTTAAGGTGCACCCACGCGGTCCCTTTGAGGTAAACAACCAATGGTGTTCGAAAAGTAGCGATTTGCCTACCATCCATCAGCATTTCTACATTACCTAACTACAACTTTTCTATGGTGATTTAATAGTGAGTTACACTCCCGGTATTTATTATTCACTTACATTTTATATGAGCGGACCTTTTCAGTCTACAGTAAGTAGAATAAACTCAACTTCTATAAATCCACCATAATATATATATATATATATATATATATATATATATATATATATATATACTGTATATACTGTATATATATATATATATATATATATGATTGAAATATATGTTATTTAACCTGCACTCTATTGTAGGATATAGTAATAAAAGTCCCCTGCAGTCCCAAGCACTGTGGCCAAAATGGCAGGAGAGAACACCTTTCCACCTCAAGAGATGAGAGAAGACTGGCTGAGACTCTCACCCTTCAGTGGGAATTATATAAGCTGAGAAGTGTTGCCATAACGAGAGCAGTACTCAAGTGGTCGTCGTACCAGGTACAGGCTTGTACAGGCAGTTACAAGGAAATTACATTACTGACGGCGATTCGCCGTCGCTTGGACTGGGGAGCTAATTATCTACTGACGGCGATTCGCCGTCGCTGGTATTGGAGCGGTTAAGTAAAATGCAAGTAACAGTAGTCAGCTTATCAACAATTTAGTATTCTTTTATGATGAAGGTTAACTCTTGACCTTGGCCTGTTGCCTTGACGTTTATGTAGGATTATATTTTTGTTTGCGTTGATGTAACCCTAGAAAATAAAATAAGTGTGTCAAATGTCATTAAAGATCATCAGTTAGTTTCAGAGGTATAATATGGATTACTTGACCTTGACCTATACCTTCATCTTGACCTTCATGATGTCTGAAAATATAACATTTTAATTTTCCCTTAAAGAATAACTGCCTCAACGAATTTTGTGACGCTTAGGCTACATGAATAGTAAAGAAATTAGCATATTGACCTATTTGACAATGACCTATGAGCTTGACCTATCAAATGGAATTATGTTTATTCTCGTATGACCTAGGTCTAGGCATTCCGAATATGCATGATATGCCTAGTGAGAATCTTACATTAAATAGGAAATACTAGTGCAAATCATTATTTGACCGTTAACCTTGACCTTCGACCTTAGAATTTCTTATCGAGGATTTAGTTAGCTTAACAGCAATGTTGGTATTAAATAGCATTATGAATATGGTGTAATTCATTTAAACACTTATTGATTACAAAAAGTAATCATATACTGTGACATTGACCTTTGACCTTTGACTAAAAATAAAATGCACATGGTCGTCGCATTGACCAACTGAATTTGCCTGTATAATTTGGCGACAATACATTAACCCTCCTGGCCCGGGTAGGCTCTCAAAATGACAGTGTGGGCTACCCGGGCGATCTGGCCGAAAAACGTCTAGGCCTAGGCTACCGTATTTTTGTTTAGTTTAACTGCTATAAATTTCCCACGCATCTATAAATGTAGTGCGGTTTCCAATCTATAGACTGGCGTTGAGTAGAGCTCTCTATGTCAACTGGTTCAGTTGTGATGACGATTTCAGTGGAGAGCACTTGCAGGCGATGTTAGCAATATGACGATCTTTTCACTACTGAAACAACGACATACAGACATACAATAACAAACGAGTCTTCTCTTTCTTGTTTTCGGAGGTGCGGTGACGTAACGATCGGCTTTGTTTACATGCGTCGGACGCACGGCGTTCAGACCAAGCTGAATAGGCTTTCAAGCTTACAGATTTTAAAATGACACCCGGGCTCCTGCCCTTAATTGGTGGTGTCATTTTAAAATGACAACCGGGCCAGGAGGGTTAAACAGTCTTGGAGGAGTTTAGGGAAAATTACAAATACTCTTTTTTTGACTTTGACCTCTGACCTTAACCATTACAATATTTATGTGAAATTTGATATATATATGATATTTAAGTAATAAGCCATAATACAGCCAGTTCTCCAAAATTTGAGTAATTTTTTTAATAAATAATAAGTTTACCTTAGACCTTGACCTGTGACCTTGACCTTTAACCCATGGAGCCCCGGCTAGTTTTGTAATGTTTGTTCACCAGAACCCGGCCGGTTTTCAAAAAATTGTTTTATTCCAGAAACAACAGCGAATGGGTTAGGAATGAAGGAAAAACCACGAAAAACCGCTCAAAAAGCTTAAAGAATGGTCCTACAGAGCCCCCGAAAACGTATTTTACAAGAGTAAAAAATTGAAGGCAATTACCCCAAAAAACCAGGTTATTGCGCGCTCACGCGCACGCACGTGGACTTTGAGAGTTTTCAACCATAGGCACAGTTGCGTGGCATACGTACACAGTTCCCATACAAATCTGAGCTCTCTCAAGTGGCTACACCTGAGGTTACGGTCGGAGCAATTAGGGTGACTCGTCAGACGCGTCGCTGGGGCTGTGCGTTACATACATCGCCGACGCGTCAGACGCGTCGCTGGGGCTGTACGGGTTAAGTAAGAGTACAATTTTGTTTGCATTGACTTTTCCCATGAAAATCAAATAAGTATGCCTAATTTCATTAAAACCCATCAGTTAGTTTCATATATATTAATAGAATAGTTGCCCTTGACCTTTGACGTTTATCTTGACCTTTATATGTCTCACCATTTATTATTTTCCTTTTCACTTAAAGTGCAACTATCTCACAAAATGTTGTGAAGTTTGCATGAAAAGTAAAGAAAACATCATATTGACGTTTTATTTGACCTTGATCTGTGACCTTGACCTTTCATATGGAATTGAATAGTTTCTTGTATGACCTTGACCTATGTATTCCGAATATACATGGTAATCCTAGTGAGAATCTAACTGTTAGTATAAGAAATACTAGTAAAAAACCTACTTTGACCTAGAACTTTGACCTTAACTTTTTGAATATGTATCTAAAATCTGGGCAATACAATATCAAGGTTACCAGTAACTTGTATAGTGAAAACAAAGACATATGAATAAAAACTAAAAATAAATAGTATAAGTTGGCCTTTTACCTTGACCTGTGACCTTGACCTTTATGTAAGAGTAAAACAAAATGTTCATCGACATTGCCCTGGAAAATCATATAAGCATGACTAATTTAATTATAACCCATTAGTTAGTTTCATATATATATATAGAATAGTTGACCTTGACCTTTGACCTTCACCTTGACCTTCATGATATGTGTCTCAAAATGTATTATTTTCCTTTTCATTTACAGTGCAACTATATCACCAAATTTTGTGAAGTTTGCATGAAAAGTAAAAAAAATAGCATATTGACCTTTTATTTGACCTTGACCTGTGAACCTGATCTTTCATATGGAATTATATAGTTTCTTGTATGACCTTGGCCTAAGTATTCCGAATATACATGGTAAGTCTAGTGAGAATCTAACAGTTAATATAAGAAATACTAGTAAAATAAATATTTTGATCTTTGACCTTGACCTTTGACCTTACCCTTCAGAATATTTATCTAAAATTTGGTCAATAAGATATCGAACTTACCAGTCACTTGTATAGTGAGAATGAAGAAAAATGAGTAAAAACTAAGACACATGATATATTGACCTTATTTTTAACCTTGACCTATGACCTTATCCTTTAAGTTAAATTGAAAATTTATTTTTGACTGACCTTCGCATTGACCAAATTAATATACAGTGGCATTTGGTGAAAATCCATCGAACGGTCTAGGAGGAGTTTCCGGACGGACGACGGACAACGGACAAGCTGACTGGTGGTGCACAGTATATGAGTGGGATCTGTGTGTGCGATATTACTCTGCTTCGCAGAGTTGATTAAATTGATGTTATTTATTTAACCCGGCCAGCCCCAGCGACGCGTCTGGCGAGTCACCTATGTATGTAACGCCAAAGCCCAGCGACTCGCCTGATGAGTCACCCTTTTAGCTCAGTCGTAAGGCTCAGAGTGGCTCTACCTAGAGGGCTCAGATTTGTATGGGAACTGTGTAAGTATCCCACGCACCCATGCGGATGGTTGAAAACTCTCAAAGTCCAACCGCGTGCGCGTGAGCGCGCAAAAACATGTTTTGGGGGGAAATTGCCTGCAATTTTTTACTCATGTAAAATCCGTTTTTGGGGGCTCTGTAGGACCATTTTTTGAGCTTTTTGATCAGTTTTTCGTGGTTTTTCCTTCATTCCTAACCCATTCGCTATTGTTTCTGGAAAAAAAAACTATTTTCAAAACCGGCTGGGTTCTGGTGGTACATTTATTAATAACTAGCTAGGGCTCGACGGGTTAATAGGAAACATAAGGGAAGAACTTTTATGATTTTTTTAAAACTGTAAACTGGGACGTATTGTCTGTAAGGATACGATCTCGCTCAGGTTAATGAAGACTGTCTGAGATACAACCGGCGGTTACCATCTTTCATGAGCAAGGAGATGGATAATTGTCACTGACAATGTGAGTCTAGGAAGCGGGCTAATATGAGCCAAAAACTCAAATCCTGTATCCTACGCTTGTGAGTATAAGGAGACACACACACACACACACAGATATATACATACACCAACACACTCACATACACGTGCTTTCTCTGGTTTTTCCTGTCTCTTTTCGTCCTGATTACAAATTGAATGTGACAACAACGTATGATTTCCTTTCTGAGTTGAGCCAGTGTAGCTGTGTGTTTAGCTTCAACCGAGAGAGAGAGAGAGAGAGAGAGGGGGGGGGGGGGGTATTAAGTAAATGAAATTAAGAGAAAAAAGAAAACCGAAGAAAACTCGAGAGATGCCACACACAAACACACTCCCCGTGGCGTAACTGATAGCGCGTCTGGCTCACAACCAGAAGGTCCCGGGTTCGAGACCCGGGCGGGGAAGAGACATTTTGGCAAGTCTCCTAACTGTGTAGCCTCTGTTCACCTAGCAGTATAAATAGGAACCTGGTATAAGTGGACGAAGTTGTGACATCCCATCTGGGGTTGGTGATCGGTTACAAGGTGAGATGGGTATCGTACTGGTCAACCTAAGCTACTGGTCAACCTAAGCCTTCGGGTGAGACTGGTACCGTAGTGAGAATGGTATCGTACAGATTAACCCTAAGCCTTCGTTTCCAGATGTCGCCAATTGGCTAAAATACAGACTACACAGGCATCCACAGCCATTCCAACGATACATAAACACCTAACATGCATTTCACGCAATACATTCCCGGTTAAGGAGGCGCGATAATAATGAGCTTAGCTCGCATTACGTGGATTCCCCTTGACGAACAAGCAAGTGATTACACACACAAACATACAAACATCCACGTGCCTCTAATAAAATTCAAGCTGGGTCAAAACAAACATTTCATCGTCAAGTGAAATTAAAATTCTCCCTCGATGATTAACGAGATTGATTAATTGACTCGGTAATTTGGGCCTCTGAATGATCCATGATTATTGCAGCGCCATTTGCAAGTCCTCAAATATTAATCACCTGAAATGTTGAACGACTTAGGTTAGGTGAATTTGGTCAGCCGTTTGCCTGCCGAATATCAGCGTCAAACATATTTGTTTTGTCTTTGTTTTCATTTTACGATCTGCTACAGTCTTTTCCATGTAAGTAGGCGAGAAATCATGACCTCTAACCTCTGTAACTTAAAAACGACTAGAGTAATCAAGCTAATAATTATTTCTACCATTTGGGAAGAGTCAGTCAAGGAATTGATGTGGAAATGTATAGCCAATTTGCTGTAGCCATTTTTGAGTTACAGAGGATATATCTCATGATTTATCGCCTACTTACAACGAATATACTATAGTATATAACAGTTTGTGCTGCTCTCTCTCTCTCTCTCTTTTAATGGTGTCTAATCATTATGGACTCTAGTGACTAGTGGTGTCCTTCAGGGGTCAGTGTTATGACTGATTTTGTTCATAGTATACATCAATGACATTGACAATTGTATCAATAATATAGTTTCTAAATTCGCGGATGACACTAATATAGGAAATGCAATAATTTCGGAAAGCAATAGAATCAGTCTACAAACAGATTTAAATACAATCACAGAATGGTCGGAGGATTGGCAAATGCCCTTTAATGTAAACAAATGCCAGATATTGCAAATAGTCTCTAAAACCAATAAATATGAATATTACATGAACAGGGAGAAAGTTAATAGCGTAACACAGGTAAAAGACCTAAGAGTGTTTATAAATGAAAACCTAATATCTTCGAACCAATGCATGGCAGCAGCTAACAAAGCAAACAGAGCATTAGGCTTAATCAGAAGAAATTTTCATTATCACAACAGAGACATACTGTAGTTAAGCCATTATATACAAGTATAATGAGACCGCATCTAGAATACGCTGTGCAGTTCTGGTCTCGCTACCTCATGTAGGACATTGTAAAGCTGGAATCTGTGCAGTGAAGAGCAACTAAGTTGATCCCTTCTTAAAGAAATAAACCATATCATGAGAGACATAGAACTCGATCTACTGTATATTCACGTAAGAAACAGAGGGTAAGAGGACAACTGATTGAGTGTTTTAAGATATTAAAAGGATTGAGTAACATTAAACCTAATAAACTATTTAGGATAGCCAAAGAGAGTTCTACAAGAGGAAACAAGTTAAAATTAATAGGCAAGAAAGCAAACCTGGAAACAACAACACAATTCTTCACTCACAGTATAACTAGTGAGTGGAATAAGCTCTAAAATAAATTAATAGATAGTGTCTCAATAGATGCTAAAAAATAGTCTAAACTCATACCACAGATAAATAGGGATGGAGTAGGTAATACCCAATGATAGAACAATGTGGTAGTAACGAACACTGGTTCCAGTTGAAGAGAACTAACTGAGGAAAATAATAAAATCTATACCGGTATATATGTATTACTACAGGTGAAGGTTTGCATGCAATTTCCTTTCCATTTGTAACTTTCTATAAATTCCTTCAGGCGGTTTCCAAGATATGCAAAACTATTCACTTCCAACTGTCTTCATGTAAAGCAATTGCCTGAGGGTGCGGAGAGAGCCTTCTTCTTTGCTATCTTTTCCTTTCACTGTCCCTTACACTCGGGTTAGCTATCTCTATTATAATTAAATCCTGACCACCTCGCTGGGATCACAAGGTCAGTGTGGTCAGTGCGTCTATGTAAATATATGTAAATCTCTCTATAATATTCCCTCACAACTAAGTGATTTAATGTATTCCTCCCATGGGTCCTTTTATTAGGTTACCCACCAGAGATAGAGAAAGCTTACATAGACACACTGGCCACACAGATCTTACGATTCCTGCGAGGTGGCCAGGGCTTAATCTTGCAAGAGATTGCAACCCTAAGAGAAATAGGAAGGAAAGGATAGCGAAGATGAAGGCTAAAGAGAGAGAGAGAGAGAGAGAGAGAAGGAGGGAGAGAGTGAGGTAGGTAGGTAGGTAGGTAGATAGGGACGGAGGGAGGTATAGGTAACCTAAATATAAACGAACCTAAATTGAGAGACAGAAAAGTAAATTTTTATGTTTGTCCCGCCCCCACTCTACAGTAATGTCATTGTTAATTTTACCGGTGGGACTGGAGGGAGTTTTATTTGTATATTTCTGATCCTCTTCTCTGGCCCTACCTGCATCCCTTCTCTCTCATTCCTCTCGTTTGCATATATTATTGCAACCTATATATCTATCTATCTATCTGTATATATATTTATTTCGCTAGCTTCTTCTCCATATATATATATATATATATATATACCGGTATATATAATTATATCTTTTGATGTATCTATCTATCTATATATCTAGCTATCTATTTATCCATGTCACACAGTATGTCAATGTCTATATATCTATCTCATATTATTAGTTGGTGCGTTAGATTCATTTTTTGTTTGTTTTCTTTTCCGATTCTGTGCGTATAACATGGTCTCTCCCGTTTAAGTTTCCCTTCCACTTCTCGTGTTCATTTCTATCATGTCCTCTTCCTCATATCCTGTCGACCCAGGGTGTCAATCCACAAAATGTGAATTGTGTTATCATTATGGTTTATTATTTTGTTATCATTATAACGCGACTGAGCGGCGAGCGCCAAAGGCGCGAGCTCTAGGGGGGTCCGGGGGCATGCTCCCCCGGATTTGTTTTGAGAATTGAGGTGTCTAAAACAGTAATTCCTGCAATCTAAAAGCAATAAAAAATGGAAAATATGGAGACCAAAATTGTGCCAATTTACTTTTTCTTTTCCTTTTTTAATTATGAGTGTGTATATATATTGTTACGTATCTTGATCCTCAAGTGGTTAACTTGATGAATCTAGATAGCACAGAGATATATATTAAGGTATCAGTCAGCTGAAGGCAAAACAAAAGTAAAATCTAATAACATTATTTCCTGTTGTTGCTTCCTTTCCTTTTGGATCTTAGGACTTAGTATCGTTTATTGACTGATACTCTTTAATTATGAAAAATACTGAAACTAATTAAAGTCATGTAGTATTTATAAATAATAATTATTTAACCGAAGCTTAGTAGGCTATGGTTATGAACCGAAGAAGTATATCTAAAGAAGGACTATTAATTCTATAAAAAGTCTTGAAAGATAAACATTAAAGTAAGAATATTTCTGACTCTTACCCTTTTTGAAATGAATAGATAGTTTTCTTATATGTCCTTTTATTTATATTTAATGTAATTATTCTTGGTTCTTGTCTTACGTTAACAGTATTATATTATTATTATCATCAGGATTTATATCAAAGTCACATAAAAAGTTAGATATATATTTAATAATTAGTTAAATGTATTTCTTAACCACGGAACATTGAGGTTTGATTATGAGTAAATTAAGTTACAGGATCGCTTCATAGATTCGATTCAGGTCTCACTCAAATAATATGAAAAGCAAAACTAATATTTTGAAGCTAAAAGAATTTTCTTCAGCTTAGGAAATCACTAGAAGTAATATTAACACAGCCATGTTAGTCTAAGGCGATATTACTAATATGAGACAATAGCATCACCGTACTAAGCACCGTTAAGCAATGTAAGCTTAATTAAAAGAAAATGAAAGAACTCGTAAGTATTAATCTAAAACAATAGTATTACTTTCATCATAACCCAATTACTTAAAGAGTTGCTTTAGTCCACAAGTTAGTCAACTAAAATAGTTAAGTACATAATAATAGCGTTAACGTTAATTCCCAATCAAATAGTTAAGTACATAAATAGTAGCGTTAACGTTAATTCCCAATCAAATAGTTAAGTACATAAATAGTAGCGTTAACGTTAATTCCCAATCAAATAGTTAAGTACATAAATAGTAGCGTTAACGTTAATTCCCAATCACATATCTCACTAACCAACATACCGTAAGTGTTTACACCGAACACACTTAACACACACTTATATAATCTGACTGACAGTCACAATCCCATTATAATACTTCACCCCGTCTTCCTCCAGCTGCAAGTTCACCTTCCCCAACTCCAAATGAGACTGATTTGAATGCCCACTACTCGGGTCTTATATACTAAACAATGATGGTGTAGGAACGAATCAGGAGGCGAGTGATGGTGCGCGCCCCTATCATATCTCCTCGAGTTGCATAGCAGGTGTGTGGACCAATGGAGTCTCCTGGCGTCGATCATACGTCATAGCGTCGGGTCATCAAAGTAGTTTGCAGGGTCCCCTATGACGCACGCAGGTGTGAAGGCTTGTTTGCTGGTATGAGGGCGAGCTGGTTTCCCACTCGCTAGTTCGCTCGCTAGTCTGCTTCACCGCTTAGGTAGTTTGACACTCCTTCAACTCTAATTCTAACTCTTAAATTAACATACAGGACTCCGTATGTCAGACCTCCCACCTAGAAAAGAGTTTAAGGAGTATAGTACATAATATTAAACATAATACATAAATAGATTCACCACCAGATTGGCAACAGCAAGATTATAATGAGGATATAATAAGGATATCACCCAAAGTAGGCAACGTCTCCAGGTACCACATCAGAACATAGCCGGAACGTAGCTGGAGCGTTATTCGAACTGCAAGGCATCTCACAGCTGAAGGCTTGAAAGCGCACTACTAAAGCATGATATTTACCTCGCTACAAGGTAGAGCTAATTGCCAAAATCCTCTCATTAAGTTAAAGTTACTGCTGTATGAGGCCAACCTGGTAACTGCAATCTTTGATCCGTGGCAGTGGGTAGGTATCGTTCTTTGTGACAGCATTAACTTGCCTATAGTCCCTACAAAACCTATGGCTCCCGTCTGGCTTTGGCACAAGTATGACCGGACTACTCCACTGGCTTAAGGCCCTTGTGATCAGCTGGTTTGAAAAAATGAAGTCAAGCTCGACCTGCAGTATACTCCTGCGTTATGGTGAGACACTGTAGGGGGATAGTTTAATGGGAGTTGCATCCCCTACGTCGATGTCGTGCAAGGCCAAAGAAGTGAGCCCTGGAGTATCACGGAACACACTGGGAGACTGAGATAAAACAGAGATTAGTTGGTTCGCTTGATCAGAGGGAAGATGACATAGTTTAGATGGTAATCCCCCCCAAGCTACTGAATTATACTGAAAGTTGGATAGGCTACATGACAAGTGAAAGTCTGCATGGAGACCTTCAGGCTCTGGAACAGTCTGTTGCGGGTCAGTAAGAGAACAGAAGACTTCGTCCGCACCAGGCTGTCCACAGGTCCTGACATTCACTGCCACAGTGGGAGAATCTGGAGGAGAGGAATCAGGGGACCTATGGTAAGGTTTCAACATATTTATATGGAATACTTGCATGGGCTTTCTCCTGTCTGGGGTAGTTACTAGATAATCGGTAATGCTCACCCTCCGAATGATCTTATATGGGCCTCTGAACTTGGCAGATAAAGGTTGGCCAAAAAGGGGGAGCAGGACCAAAACCTCATCACCGGGCTGAAACTCCCTCTCACAGGCTTTTCTGTCATACCAGGTCTTCATGGAGCTTTTAGCCACTGTCAAGTTTTGAGCTGCAAACTCACATGAGGATCTCAGCCGGGTTTTGAAATCTGAAACATACTTGAGGAGGTTTTGGTTCCCCTCCTGGCCAACTAGGCTATCCTGCAATAGTTGCAAAGGACCTCTTACCTGGTGACCGAAAACTAGCTCATTAGGGGAAAACCCCACGGATTCAGTTGGAACCTCACGAGTAGCAAATAAAAGAAAAGGTACCCCCTTATCCCACTCAACTCCGGTCTCTGTACAATATTTACGTAACATTCCCTTTAATGTCTGATTATATCGTTCGAGAACCCCTTGACTCTCTGGGTGGTAGGTGCTAGACTTAACATGCTCGATACCAACTCCTTCAGGGACTGCTGAAACATGTTAGAGGTAAAATTAGTTCCTTGATCACTTTGCACCTCATGGGGGAAAACCATTCTGGTGAAGAATTTGAGCAGTTCCTTGATGACAGTTGGAGCAGAGGTAGTCCTTAAGGGTATAGCCTCTGGGTAGCGAGTTGCCATGTCCATGATAGTTAATAAATAAATGTTACCTTGGGAAGTCTTAGGCAATGGGCCTACAATGTCCACTACCACCCGAGTAAAAGGATTCTCGAAAACGGGCAAGGGCACCAGAGGATGTACAGGCACCTTCTGATTGGGTTTTCCTGTCATCTGGCAAGTGTGACGCACTCTACAAAACTCCACTACATCTGCACGCATTCCTGGCCAGTAAAAGTGGTCTCTGATTCTGTCTAGAGTTTTTCTCACACCTAGGTGTCCTGCCAATGGCATACAATCTGCCATTTCCATGATATCTCTACGACAAGGTTTGGGGACTACTACTTGATGGACGTCCCAAGCCCCGTCATCGATTGGTCTGTGTGGCTGTCTCCATCTACGCCACAATACTCCCCCTTTGAGGTAGAAACATTCACCACCCTCCTTCTCACATGCCTCTTCACTCACGGACCTGGCAGCTAACTCCTTGCATTCACTATCATCTCTCTGTAGCTCTACCAGGCCACTAGGACAATTTGGAGGGGTTTCATGGTCATCGTTAGGGTCAAGATGAGCCATTAAGGTGTCAGATAAATCCACCTCAGTCACATCATCAGGCACAGTTGGAGCGTCATTCACACTCTCATCATCCCTTTCATCAACTCTTACATTCGGTACATTTCTGTCTGAGGGAACTGCTACTTGAGACATTGAACGTGTGACAGCACACACAGGGAAAACTGTTGGCATCTCCTTTTCGAGCTCACCGGTTAGTGGCTCGTTAACAGGGGAAAGTGACAAAATGGGGTCTGGTCGGACCTTCTCACCTGCTACATCATTCCCCAAAAGGAGTGTTACCCCAGGCACAGGGATATCTTGGGACCTACACAAAGCTATGGTGGCCTCACCCTGTAGTAACTCACATTCAATTTCGCCTTTTACCAAGTGTGCATAAAATTGGCCTCCAGCACCTCTCATTACAACTGGTTCGCCAGGTGGGCACTCAGTGTAAGGATTCACCATGAGGGTGCTAGTAGAACCTGTGTCCATGCATACAACCATTTAATCTCACGTTGCCAGATGAAATAAAGGGACGGTAACTGTCCTGCACTGGTGAAATTATTATTGGCTTAACCCTAGTGGGTTGCACCACACATGCTACTACACCCCTGTCTAGATGATTTACGTTAGCTGCTAGGTACTCCTTCCGTCGGGAGTCCTGTATTAACCCTGGATAGGAATCATAGTGCCAAAAACGGAACGTGGTGGTGCGCGGAAACCGATATATGATCACCGCGCACCCAAATTAATATTATAATACATTTATTATAAATATGAAATTTACTTTGATTTTCAATTACACTCTCCATAATGTTAAGGAAGCTTTATACTTATTGTAGCAAGTGACAAAAAAAATCTATCTCAATTACCGGATTTTATATGAATATTTATATGCGGTGTGCCACATTTGGTACGAGAGGACCTTAATCGGAACACAAATCCTACGATACCTATCCAGGGTTTTTTAAAGGAACTTTTGGTGCTAGGTACTCCTTCTGTCGGGAGTCCTGCATTACAGGCACATATGGAGTTTGAGATACGGCGGCAACTGTCTGCCCCGATCTCTCTGTTCTCTCCTTGGCCCAGCACTGATAAGCTAGGTGGCCTCTCTTGCCACAAAAAGTACATACTTTAGGGGATACGGAAACGTTACCTCTTTGAGCATTACTAATACTTTGGAGCCCACCTCTGTTACCATTGCCCTGAGTCGCATTTTTAGTTGGGGGAACAATTCTATTTTGGCTAGCTGGGGAAGACGTTATAGGCTTGTGACTGGGTCTGTCAGATTTGTGATTGGGATACTTAAAATTAGAACTAGAATTATCGTAGGGCTTCTTTCCACGAAATTTTTTGTTGAGCACGTATGTGTCAGTCATGTCAGCGGCGTCGGCAAGACAATCTACCTTTTTCCCCTTTAAATGATAGGATACAGAAGAATCAATTTTCCATAGGAAATTTTCTAACAGGACCAACTCCTTCAGATCGTTGTAGCTTGTGACTTTCTTACTCTTGACCCAATGATTGAAAGTTTTAGTCATGGTCCTGGCAAATACCTTATGGGTTTCTTCTACTTTCTTCTGGTTTTTACGGAAAGATTGCCTGTAAGCCTCAGGCTGCAATTGATAGGTTTTTAAGATAGCTTCTTTGAGATTGTCATAATCCTGCCTAACTTCTGCTACTTCTGACAAATACGTGGCTCGAGCCTGCCCTGTCAAAACGGTTTGTAACATGAAAGGCCATTGATCTCTTGTCCACTTCATACCTCCAGCAACTTCCTCAAACAAAACAAAGAAATCCTGCACATTATCCTCAGTGAAAGGTGGAATGACACTAGTCATAGTCAATCCCAGAGGGGGAGCAATTAAGGGAGCATTTGTATCGACATTTAGTTGAGCCGTACGATATTGATATTCACATTGTTCGGTCGTTGCTCTGGCTTTTATGCTGGCTTCTTCGATATTTGCTCTGGCTTTTATGCTGGCTTCTTCGATATTTGCTTTTATTCTGGCTTCTTCGGTATTTGCTTTTATTCTGGCTAGTTCTAGTATTTGATCACCCGGTCAAACCAGGTGGCAATTGTTCATCAAGTTGGCTAGGTTTACTAGGGATCCCACCAACTGCTCCGTCTCCCTCCCCGCCTTCTACAGGGAACAGGTGGGTTTTTATGGTCTGAGCCACCTCTACTTTGGATATGTTTGAGACAGTTAATTGGAGATGTGAGGCAAGTACTTTCAGTTCGGATTTTGACAGACAGTCAATATCAGGGGCTGTGGGTTCTGATTCTATGAAAACTCGAGCATCTTCGTCATTAATTAGATGAGGCATGATTAATATTTGATTTTTAAGTAGTGAAACGTTAATGAAACTGAGTGAAACTGTATGAAACGAATCCTGGCGAGGTCGCCACTCTTCTGTTACGTATCTTGATCCTCAAGTGGTTAACTTGATGAATCTAGATAGCACAGAGATATATATTAAGGTATCAGTCAGCTGAAGGCAAAACAAAAGTAAAATCTAATAACATTATTTCCTGTTGTTGCTTCCTTTCCTTTTGGATCTTAGGACTTAGTATCCTTTATTGACTGATACTCTTTAATTATGAAAAATACTGAAACTAATTAAAGTTATGTAGTATTTATAAAGAATTATTATTTAACCGAAGCTTAGTAGGCTATGGTTATGAACCGAAGAAGTATATCTAAAGAAGGACTATTAATTCTATAAAAAGTCTTGAAAGATAAACATTAAAGTAAGAATATTTCTGTCTCTTACCGTTTTTGAAATGAATTGATCATTTTCTTATATGTCCTTTTATTTATATTTAATGTAATTATTCATGGTTCTTGTCTTACGTTAACAGTATTATATTATTATTATCATCAGGATTTATATCAAAGTCACATAAAAAGTTAGATATATATTTAATAATTAGTTAAATGTATTTCTTAACCACGGAACATTGAGGTTTGATTATGAGTAAATTAAGTTACAGGATCGCTTCATAGATTCGATTCAGGTCTCACTCAAATAATATGAAAAGCAAAACTAATATTTTGAAGCTAAAAGAATTTTCTTCAGCTTAGGAAATCACTAGAAGTAATATTAACACAGCCATGTTAGTCTAAGGCGATATTACTAATATGAGACAATAGCATCACCGTACTAAGCACCGTTAAGCAATGTAAGCTTAATTAAAAGAAAATGAAAGAACTCGTAAGTATTAATCTAAAACAATAGTATTACTTTCATCAATGGTGATGGGCTGGTCTATCAGAGTGAGACCTGAGCGATCTCTGCCATACCCATAGCTTACTCTGACTGTTCCTTTTACTTCTATATTTTCTAGATCTCAAGTGACGGCGTCTCTTCCGTGGATTGACCTCCCAATCTACCAAGATTGGAAGCTAAAGCGTCACATTATTCCTTTGCCCCTCAACTTTCTCTTCATAATTGCTGAGGGGCACAGGGCCCTGGGTGGGGCTTTGGTTTCCCGGGCGTTTACGCACCCTCTCAGCTCCCCGCCATGGAGTGGCTTCGGTCACCCAGGCTTTATTGTGGTCGGCAGGGAGGGTTCTGTGTTGGCGCTCGTTTATGGCCTTGGCCTTACTCGGGGCCTTGGAGCTGTTCGGCCAGGCAGCTTGGGGAACAACAACAACAACAACAGCTTTCATCATAACCCAATTACTTAAAGAGTTGCTTTAGTCCACAAGTTAGTCAACTAAAATAGTTAAGTACATAATAATAGCGTTAACGTTAATTCCCAATCAAATAGTTAACCTAACAAGTGCGCATGGGGGTAATTGGAAACGTCCCCCTGTGCTGACGTATTTGAGGTGTTTCCGTCACTAAAATATTCATTGTGCCATTAACCCGGGAATTGCGGGGAGACTCTTAAGAGTTCCCCCGGCGGACTGCGGGGAGACTCTTATGAGTGAGTGAAAAAAAAAATCAACTTTTGACATCGAATTTTTTTTTTTTTTTTATTTTTTTTTTTTTTGGCCCCTGGGCCATGCAAAATCTCAGTCCTCCTTCCCCACTTTCCTCCTCTCCTTCAGTTATCACCTATTTTCCCTGTTATTCCCTTATTCTGAGGTATATTTTCGTGCTAACATTAGCGAGTTGCAAGCAGGGTGTTGTCATCACTGATGGCAAGCGAGTGCAAGAGAGAGAGAGAGAGTATCGATCGACTGTGTCTCAGTGGCCTTGGGGGAAATTGGCGGGAAAGCAGTTTGCCTCACCCATACATTATACAACTCGCGGGCTATATCTCCGATTTTGACCATCCAAACGCTGTTTTCACTCGTTTTATTGTTGTTTCAGGTTAATACCTTTATAATACCCATAATAGGCGCATATGGATAAGTATTAATGCTATTAATGGCACAATGAATATTTTAGTGACGGAAACACCTCAAATACGTCAGCACAGGGGGACGTTTCCAATTACCCCCATGCGCACTTCAGAGGTTAATAGCATTAATACTTATCCATATGCGCCTATTATGGGTTGATTATAAAGGTGTTAACCTGAAACAACAATAAAACGAGTGAAAACAGCGTTTGGATGGTCAAAATCGGAGATATAGCCCGCGAGTTGTATAATGTATGGGTGAGGCAAGCTGCTTTCCCGCCAATTTCCCCCATGGCCACTGAGACACAGTCGATCGATACTCTCTCTCTCTCTCTTGCACTCGCTTGCCATCAGTGATGACAACACCCTGCTTGCAACTCGCTAATGTTAGCACGAAAATATACCTCAGAATAAAGGAATAACAGGGAAAATAGGTGATAACTGAAGGAGAGGAGGAAAGTGGGGAAGGAGGGGAGGTAGAGGACTGAGATTTTGCATGGCCCAGGGGCCAATTTTTTTTTTTTTTTTTTTTCCCCTATGTTGAAAGTTGATTTTTTTTTTCACTCACTCTTAAGAGTCTCCCCGCAGTCCGCCGGGGGAACTCTTAAGAGTCTCCCGGCAGTTCCCGGGTTAAGTACATAAATAGTAGCGTTAACGTTAACTCCCAATCAAATAGTTAAGTACATAAATAGTAGCGTTAACGTTAATTCCCAATCAAATAGTTAAGTACATAAATAGTAGCGTTAACTTTAATTCCCAATCACATATCTCACTAACCAACATACCGTAAGTGTTTACACCGAACACACTTAACACACACTTATATAATCTGACTGACAGTCACAATCCCATTATAATACTTCACCCCGTCTTCCTCCAGCTGCAAGTTCACCTTCCCCAACTCCAAATGAGACTGATTTGAATGCCCACTACTCGGGTCTTATATACTAAACAATGATGGTGTAGGAACGAATCAGGAGGCGAGTGATGGTGCGCGCCCCTATCATAGCTCCTCGAGTTGCATAGCAGGTGATTGGACCAATGGAGTCTCCTGGCGTCGATCATACGTCATAGCGTCGGGTCATCAAAGTAGTTTGCAGGGTCCCCTATGACGCACGCAGGTGTGAAGGCTTGTTTGCTGGTATGCGGGCGAGCTGGTTTCCCACTCGCTAGTTCGCTCGCTAGTCTGCTTCGCCGCTTGGGTAGTTTGACACTCCTTCAACTCTAATTCTAACTCTTAAAGTAACATACAGGACTCCGTATATCAGAATATATATATTGTCACAATGACCAGGGTCTTTTTAGGAGTAACTAGACGGTTAAGGTAGTGGCGCCTGACTTATTAACCCTTAAAGAGCGGCGCTCGACTTAAGTCGTGCTCCAATTTGCAGCAAGTTAGGAGTATTATTAAGGCTTTTAACCCTCTCACATCCTGACGCAATTTTTGAGCCTATTAGGGATAATTTAAAGCCTTTGTTACCGTCCGGGGTATTTATAAACCTTTAGTTTATTTACTTCAACCTCTGCAGTTGTCTTTGAGTTAGCTATGGGCAGAAAAATAATTTTGGAGAGGTAATTATAATAGTGAGAGTAATCTATTTCTTATTGCTAATCTGGCAACCTCTGCGTCATAAGGATGTGAGAGGGTTAAAGGGTTAAAATCAAGTGCAAATGGCCAGGAGCGCAGCAGGCCACACGTCCGACACCCAGGGCTTACCGCCACCCACTGACTCACGCTCCCTCTGTTCTCGAGAGGCCGGCAGTGTTACCAGTAGTGAGCGTAGTGGGAAAAAATATGTCGCTATACGCTAAACTCCCATGTTGGTGGCAGCACTGCATGAGAACCACGAGTGCTACGTAGCTTGTTCTGGTCTCATTTTGAAGCTTTTATTGCCTATTTTTTTGCTGAATATATTTTTTTTCATTCAGATACTTGATTGATCATTCAGGAGGGCCTGAATATGCCCAAAATATCCCAAAACACCCCGCTAGACAAGGGTCAAAGCAGCTGTGCCAAGTCTAGTATTATAAAGACCTGGTATTGTGAAGAGTGAATGGAGAATGCTTGTGAATAGTTGAGTGAACACGTGGTCATTTGGAGTAAGGGGTCGGGCGCAAGTTGGACTAGATAATAGTCCATCAGGCGCCTGGCCCGGGGAGACGATTAATATGAAGGGTGCGCCTGGAAGTGTGGTGGGAGGGCTTGTGGCTTTAGCTCCGCTGCATGTCTGCCTGCCGAGATCGGAACCTCTCCGGGTGGTCGGGGGCCGGGGGAGTGCTGGAGCGACCTTGGTGACCCTGGTCTCTGGGTCTTCTGGGTGACCTAGTTGTGTGTGAATTTGTGTTTTTTAACTGTGTTTATTCATTGTTTTAAGTTGTTTTTGTGTTTGTCCCTCTTCTTGCTCTGTCTTGAGTCAGCTACCCCCATAATGGGGATTGGGTCTGAGCATATAGATAGATAGATAGATTGTGAGTTTCACTCCGATACCCTTCCAATTACTCATGCCTAGTTTTGCCGTGCCTCTAAGTATGTTTGTCTCAATAAACATTTGGGTAGAATGAGCCAATAGAGTGTTACTAGTTTCGTGTATGAAGTTATGTTTTAAGGGCAACGCTGTAATTTTTCTGCTAGGCGTGGTAAGTGAGGAAGTGGAGGGGGGCGATTTTGCTCCCGTCTCGGGGAGGGAGGGAGGGGACGGCGAGCTTGCCTGCCCCACCAGTATCATTTAATTATGTGACCATTGCAAGTTTAATTGTGTTGCAATATCAAGATGTACTTTATTTTATCTGCCACACTGTTTTAGTTAAGTTGTTAACACAGGAATACTTTAGTACAAGTTATTCTTGTGAAGTGCCTTAAGTCTTATCATATCGTGTGGTGAGATATTGCAGCCCCCTTTAGTTTGAGCCTGGCTTCCGCCAGCCATGCCAGGGCCAGGCTTCGCCATTCTCTCGTGGGCGGTCAGACAGTATAGGTGGTGGTAGCCCTCCCTAGTGGTACACCAGTCTGCCCCTTTTTATTTTTTCCTTGCTTGCATAAGAGTAACGTAACGTAATTAACAGAGAATCCTAGACATCTAGTTCTCCCTTTTTTTTATTATTCCTTTCCTCTGATCAGCATTTTACTATCTTTCCATTTTCATCATATATTCTGAACCTTCAGTGGCTACTTCGGAGTTCGTGATAGGGAAGAGCTGGGAGGTTTGCTGGGGTCCTTACTAATAAGCACTGTTAATCCCATAGACAGTCCACACACACACACATCCATAATCCCTACATAGTTTTCCCAGTGTTCGTGCTTAGGACCCGGTAGCAGCCTTGACGGTTCTGCCCCAGCTATTGTTTGTTCCCTATCTAGGGTTTCGAACTGAGGCAATGGAGTGTTTAATATTAATAAGGAATCCAGCTTCAGTCTGGACCCCCCCCCCCATAGTTAAGTGAGTGTGGGAGGTGGACTCTAAGAGTTCATAGTTTCGGGCGGTTACTCACTGGGGGGCCCAGGTTGAAGCAGGATATATTGGTGTGATATTAAAGGTGGTCAGGGCAACTTGCTTCCACTAATATCACCCTGAGGTTAGTAGTCATATTAGGACACTGCCTTGTATTGTTAGTTCATTATATGTATGCAATATTATTATGTGCAACTCTCTTGGGTTGAGAGTGGATTACCGTTGGCTGGTTTACGCACGGTATAGTATTGTCGAGGGCGCACATAGCCTGTTATGCTCGAAGTACACCTGCACTCCTTTTTTCGTTGATGTCTGCTGGTAGCCTATATGTATTCAACTGTTTTGATTATCCAACCCAGCATTGCTAATCCCGGTGTTGGTTTAGAGTTCTCGTAGCTAGTGAGTTACATGATTATTTCTGTTCTACTTATTATTCAGAGTAAGAGCAGGGCAGTGTGCACCTTAAGCCCTGAGAAGAGCCTGAAAGCGTTCATAAAGCTCTTACCTGTTGCGTCGTGGTGTTGTTTGGCAGAGAGACAAGGTGCATTGGCATTAGGCATTATTTTCGTATACCGTCTCTAAACAACTGAGGTCCAGATTCGTAACAGTGGCGACCTCGCCAGGATAATCAGAATAGCACCAGCAGTATTAATAAGATTAATTTTGATCAGAGGATTTTTTTTTAGAATAGGTGTCTAGCATTTTTATTACTATGCCTGAACAACAAGCAAGAGGGGAGGGGGAGAATGTTGTGCCGTTACATATCACCAGTGAGGAGGATGCGCGAGTGTTCCTTCAGAGTTCTCCAGAATGGGCACAGATGCAGTTGAGAAGTGTGGAGGAATTGAGGTTGATTGCATCAGTGTTGGGAGTAGAGGGTCTCTCCTTACCACGAGGGAAACATGTCAGCAGTATATATGGCAGTATTATTATGATGTTCGAGAGGAGGCTGAGCCAACAACTGTGCCGGCAGGAGGCTATATTGCACCTGCACATTCTCCGCCGCGCACACCCAGTCCTTTTAACAAGAGCATAACATCTTCCCAGTTGACACGTCCTACTGTTATTCCCCTGTTATTGCCTGAAGTGCCCTCTGGTGTGCCCCAACTTTCTCAGCCCCATTTTTATCCTTTACACTCTACTCCTGCTGTTGGCTGGGCGGCACAGGTTACACCTCCCCCCCCCATTTATCCCAGCCAGACTTTCTACGATTCAGCCACGTTACCGTCCCGCTTATGTTCCTACACCACCCCCTACTTTTGCCCCGGTAATGCTATCGAGTGATGCTCTAATACAATTGGAGTTGAAGAAATTGGAAATGCAAGAGAAAAGAGAAGAGAGAGAAAGGCAGGAGAAAAGAGAAGAGAGAGAGATGCAGGAGTGGTTAGAAACTCAGAGAATATCAATGGAGTTACAAAGAACCAAAGTTGAGGTAGACGGGGGTAGCTACACAAGGGGACAAGGGGGCACGGTACACAGGGAGGAATCTAGCGAGTTAAAGTTGTCTTGTAGCCTGAAGCTCGTTCCCGCTTTTGACGAGGACAAAGTCACTGAATGGTTCCAGAGATTTGAAAAGAAAGCAAGGGTGTTCTAGTGGCCACGGGAACGCTGGGCGGCATTGGTGGCAAATGTTCTCAAGGGAAAAGCGCTCGAGGCATATGATAGGATGTCAGTGGAGGACTTAGCAGAGTATGATCATTTCAAGCAGGCTATCCTTAAGGCTTATGAACTCAGACCAGAAGCCTATCGCCTTAAATTTCGTAATGCAAGGAAGAAGCCTAATCATACCCATGTTGAGTTTGCTAAGTACCTCCGTGATTGTTTGTCTCGTTGGCTTTTAACCCGTGGAGCCCCGGCTAGTTTGGTAATGTTTGCGCACCAGAACCCGGCCGGTTTTCAAAAAATTGTTTTATTCCAGAAACAATAGCGAATGGGTTAGGAATGAAGGAAAAACCACGAAGAACCGCTCAAAAAGCTTAAAAAATGGTCCTACAGAGCCCCCGAAAACGGATTTTATAAGAGTAAAAAATTGAAGGCAATTATCCCAAAAAAACAGGTTATTGCGCGCTCGCGCGCACGCACATGGACTTTGAGAGTTTTCAATCATCGGCACGGTTGCGTGGGATACGTACATAGTTCCCATACAAATCTGAGCCCTCTTGAGTGGCTACACCTGAGGTTACGGTCGGCGCAATTAGGGTGACGCGCCAGGCGCGTCTCTGGGGCTGTGCGTTACATACATCGCCGACGCGTCAGGCGCGTCGCTGGGGCTGTACGGGTTAAGTGAAAATGTAACTAATTTAAATGAGGCAATCGAGCTTTTCCTGCTAGAACACTTTACCAACAATGTTGACAGAGAGATTTGCCAAAAGATCCGTGAGAAGCGCCCCGGCCAGCTGTATGATGCTGCCGTGTGGGCTGACGATCGAGTATTGGCAACCAAGGGTTTTACTGATCGTGCCAGATATGCCCCCCTTCCACGACTGCACGTGACGAGAAGTACCGAGCAGGTGGAAGCGGAGGGCACAGTAACAGTGGCCCTGGTCCCACACGCAATAATAACGGTGGAGACGGACCAAAATCACCAAATTCAGCCCGACCAGATTCCAGTGTTGTTAGGTGTTATGGGTGTAAAGTTGTAAACAGACCGGACATATTAAACCAAACTGTCCCCAGGCAAAGTCTTCTGCAGCGCTTGCTAAGCCTGTGTCGTTAATGGTTGGTATCCAGGGAGGAGGGGATGAATCTTTGTTACCGAGGTTGGAGGCAGACCGAAGGGTGAAGCATGGGGTGCCAACGGCCGTGGCACAGCCTGCCCCCGACAAAGTGTCTCAACTAGCTACCATTGCAGGTCCAAAACCCTCGCTCGCTTGGTGCCAGGCTTTCGTTCATGAGGGTGAAATACAGCTGTGTGGGAAGGTGTATCCAGTCAAGGTTCTTAGGGATTCGGGAGCAAAGCAGTCCATGTGTTTGAACTTGACGAGGAAGCCTATAAAATCTGACGAGTTTGTGTTATGTCGAGGTGTTGTTACGACCGGGACTCGTATAAAACAAGGGCTCTTAATCATTGGACTAGAAAGGCACACAGCCACAACGGTAACACTAGATCCAATCCTCGAACTTATAATGCCGGCGCACAAAAACGCCTATACCCTCCAGAGTTAAATCTGCGATAGCGGGGTATCCTGTAACTCGGTATAAATGCACTACTACTACAGGCTGATGATCTCTGATACAGCCTGATCACAACAACATACAATTACGTTAATAATGTGTACAAGGAAAAAGATAGAGAGCTAAATTAAATCACTGGAATGATTAATGCAAACAAGAAGAAGGTATAATTAAAGTTACTCTAAACAATAATAAACTGTCACTCCTATATTAACCCTTAATTAGCGGCGCGCAACATAAGTCGAGTATAATAAATCTGGACTATCTGGCGGCGCTCGACATAGGTCGTGTGGCAATTTCAGCACGTAATGTTGCTGAGAGAGAGAGACAAGTGGTGGCAGGAGAGTAGCGAGCGTATGACTGCTCCAGACCACCGCGGCGAACCTACTGACATGAATCCCACCTCCTCCCTCCCTCTCTCACTCGCTATATACGGAATTGTATGGGGAAAGTGCCGAATTACATGCTTTTTACACTCGCGTTGCACGGTTGTTGCAAGAAAACTAGCCATCATAAAATGATCGTTATGGTGTCATTGGAAAGCTCTGTTTATGCCCTTTCAGGGATAGATACTTGTTTTACGCTCTGGGTCTTATTTAGGCATGAAAATGATCACGTAAACAGCCCTATTTTGGGTAAAAACACCCCGCTGGGCGGTACATATAAATAAACCGCCTAGGCCGCTCGTAAGGTGTTAAAGAAAGTGAATAAAAGTCCTAAAGCATCGAACAGGAATCTTCTGAAGAAAGTCTGATGCTGCTTAAGATGATCGAATCGGATTTTGAACTGTTATATAAAGCAGGAACAAGATATGACAAGTGTAGGGACATACAGTGTTAACTGGCACAGGAATAACGATAAATGCGCAATAGTATTATCTTCAACAACAAAAGAAGTACTTCCTCAGGCAACGCAAAAGCCTGCTCGGGTTGTGCAACTCAACAACCAAGGCTTACAATCAACTTGAATAAAAATGCTGCATACATAACATAAGAGCTTATAATCCTAATCGGGTGTCTGCTAGGCGAATAAAGTCTAGCTGGGAGGTAGTAGGCTAGGAAACAATGGCTGAACAAGCGGCTCGTAGCCTAGCGAGGTCCTTAACCCTTGTCTAGTGGGGGGTTTTGGGCTTTTTGGGCATATTCAAGCCCTCCTGCATGATAAATCAAGTATCTGCATGAAAAAAACATTATTTAGCAAAATACTAGGCGCTAAAAGCTTCAAAATGAGACCAGAACGAGCTATGTAACACTTGTGGTTCTCATACAGTGATACCAGTAACATAGGAGTTTAGCGTATAGCGGCATATTTTTCCCAGCTATGCTCACTAGTGGCTACACTGCCGGCCTCTCGAGAACACAGGGAACATGAGTTAATGGGTGGCGGTAAGCCCTGGGAGTCGGCTGTCTGGCCTGCTGCGCTCCCGGCCATTTGCACTCGATTTTAACCCTTTAAAAGCCTTAATAATGCTCCTAACTTGCTGCAAATTGGAACCGGACTTAAGTCCGACCCCGATCTTTAAGGGTTAAGACTGTACGGCCAAATTACGTTAAATGACGGGGTGTTCTCTTGAGAGATCCAGATCGCTAGTATCTGGTTCTCTCCTGGCGACCCTCTCAAAGTCAAAGCAAAACGAGTTAGCACAGTGTTGGGTGGCAGAGGCAAAAGCCCTCACTCGCAACACAGTGCTAAACTCACAAGGTACACAGTCAGAAAGACAACCTAGGCTTCCCACGTATCCGTTGTGATTGTACAAGTTCAACAAAACCTAGTACACATCGGAAATCACAACATCAATAGCCTTACCCCAGTCTAGCATTAAATAGCCCAGCAGACAACCAAGAAATAGGTAGGGAGACACCGCGAGTGTGTCGAACCTCTACAGACAAAATGTTAACCCCTCCAAAATGTCTAACTAAACATGGAATATCTGAGAGCTTCAGCACATAATACGATGGCCGATGTATGAAATCGTGCAGAACCAAAGGGGAGTTATGATGTTAAATAGATTGGAAGAATGAGAGGTAAGAAGTTGAGAGAAAGTGTTCTATAGGTAGAAGTCGGGGACAAGTGGCAAGGGAGGTGTGAAGGGTATGCTGGTCAGGCAAGTTCTAAGCAAGGAAGACACAAAGGCAGCAGGGAGTGCGGGGGGACCACTTCCTGACGCGGCAGGAGGGTGGTAAGGCGGCCAGCCACTCAGAGGGCCCGGCCGTGGCATGACATCACCGAGACAACGTGTAACACTACGCGTTCTACCCTCTGCATCCTGCACTTACTCACTCGCACTGTCTAGCTGTATCATTCAGTGTTATACATTAAACTTATAACTGATGATATAAAATATAATGCATTGTCACAGGCGAAAATAAAGACCACTTCTGTACTGCCTGTGACATGACGATTCACAAGAAAGATAGTACAACATTGTAGATAGACTGTAGCCAAATTCATTGCCCTGGCGATTGTTAGCGAGTGGCCTAGCGAGCGGCTGAGCCCACGTGGCGTTCTGCTAAGCTGCAGGCGTCACACCCCACCCAAGATATTAGACGCTCAACCATGAGCTCCATATCTGACAAGCAGAACCCCGATAAGACTCGCCACCCCTAACCACTTCGCAACAAAGAAGGCAAAGCTCAGTTCTCATAAAAAAAAAAAAATTACAACCCCTCCCAATACAATAGCTTAATTCATACTGCTATGCTCCTAGAGCGAGCTTCTACTAGCCCAGCCTTCTGAGCGAAGTACAGGTTCGTCTCAGAACTTCAGCTATAACATACTTAAAAAATTTAACTATTAAAGAAAGAGTTTTTATAGAATGTTTATTTTTAAATGTTTATGGCGGCTGCACTTACAGGGGCAAGCCTGATTTTTCTCCACTCTCAACACACACTGACTGAACGGCGAGGGTTCTCCTGCAAACAACCCCTCCCGTGACAAACAATCGGCCAAAACATTATCAGTGCCCTTAGCATGCCACACATCCAACTTGTGTTCCGGCAGCACAACAACACCTGACACTGATAAACTGCCCAGTTCATCACAAGACTGGCACTTCTCTTCGCTCTTTCCGGCAACGGGGCCTGCCAATAACCTTTCACTAGTTCTACCTTCGTGATAGGCGATGCAGCCCCGAGGCGGTCTATGGTGTCGTCAACTCTCGATAAGGTATAGGCGTCTGTCAGGGATAATTCACACCCACTCTTGCAATCAACACACACACTGATCTTGCCACTTAACACAGGCTGTAAAGTTACAGGCAACGACCACTCACGACATTCTTTATCCCTCAGACCCTTGGGCAATGGATAGGTGTCTGTCAGGGATAATGCTTCCACACTCTTGCCATCACCACACACACGGATCTTGCCACTCAACTCCGGTTGCAAACTCACTGGCAACGACCACTCACAATATTCTTCATCCCTCAGACCCTTTTTCCACATGACGTCTTGCTCTGTTTTCACGACAGGCTTTTTAGCAGGATTTATATGGTAGGGAATTAAACGGAGCCTTGCTCTGTCTCCAGCCTCCATGTCGGATTCTACCCCATACATCAGGCCTGGAGAAGCAACAAACATGCGGATGCACTGCCACAGCCTAGTAAACAACTTGTCTCACAGAACAACATGCCTAGTGCCCTCCCACAACCCAGCCGAGACCACAGCTTCTAACCTGTAGTCTCCCTCCTTCTCCACCTTCGTCCCTATAACAGCCAGGTCATGAGAGGGACAATCAGTACCACCTGTGCAGTCACCCCCATAGTTCATTATTGCTAAGGCTTCCCCGCCAATACCGTACATGCGCACCCCCGCATTCCTTACGACTACATCTGCCTGCGCAGCATCACCACTTTTAGCGACATGGCCAGATACAGTCGGTCTATGGTAGGGCTGTTGCATTTGACTAGAGCAGCATTGGGAGGCTATGCGACGACCGGGCACATCCACTCCACAGCCAACCTCACTAATCTGCTCAATGTCCTCCTTCTGACCACCACCCTTGGCAGCCATGGGTCGACCCTGACCTGACAACCATGTCCAAGCCTCGTCGCCCACCTTGAACCACCGAAACAACGAGGCTAACGCCCTCCTCTCTCTTACTTATGCCTAATATCCTAATCTCTTCTAAAGATGTACTTTCTACCCTCTCTGGGCTTAACACTAATAAGGCGTACGGTCCGGACGGTGTTCCTCCTGTTGTTCTCAAAAACTGTGCTTCCGTGCTGACTCCCTGCCTAGGCAAACTCTTTCGTCTCTGTCTATCCTCTAACGTCTTCCCTTCATGCTGGAAGTTTGCTCACATTCAACCTGTCCCAAAGAAGGGTGACCGCTCTCAACCCTCCAACTATCGTCCAATTGCTCTCATCTCTTGTGTTTCTAAAGTTTTTGAAACTATTCTTGCTTCCAAATTTCTTAAGCATTTCTCTTCTCATAATCTGCTCTCAGATCGCCAGTATAGCTTCCTTAACCCGTGGAGCCCCGGCTAGTTTTGTAATGTTTGCGCACCAGAACCCGGCCGGTTTTCAAAAAATGGTTTTATTCCAGAAACAATAGCGAATGGGTTAGAAATGAAGGAAAAACCACGAAAAACCGCTCAAAAAGCTTAAAAAATGGTCCTACAGAGCCCCCGAAAACGGATTTTACAAGAGTAAAAAATTGAAGGCAATTATCCCAAAAAACCAGGTTATTCACGTGGACTTTGAGAGTTTTCAACCATCGGCACGGTTGCGTGGGATACGTATACAGTTCCCATACAAATCTGAGCCCTCTTCAGTGGCTACACCTGAGGTTACGGTCGGCGCAATTAGGGTGACGCGTCAGGCGCGTCTCTGGGGCTGTGCGTTACATACATCGCCGACGCGTCAGACGCGTCACTGGGGCTGGACGGGTTAAGGGTCGCTCTACTGGTGATCTTCTTTCATATCTTTATAACTCTTGGTCATCCTCCTTTCGGGACTTCGGTGAGACTTTTTCTATTGCACTAGACATATCGAAAGCCTTCGATAGAGTCTGGCATAAATCTTTAATTTCTAAACTACCCTCCTTCGGTTTCTATCCCTCCATCTGTGCCTTTGTCTCTGATTTCCTTTCCGGCCGTTCCATAGCCGCGGTTGTGGACGGCCATTGTTCACTTCCTCACCCTATAAACTCCGGTGTTCCTCAGGGCTCTGTCCTATCTCCTATTCTCTTTCTAATTTTTATAAATGATCTCCTTAACTGTACCTTAATTCCCATCCATTCATACGCAGACGACTCAACCTTACACTACTCCATTAGTTTTTCCGAACGCCCCAGCCAGCAATTCATCAACGACAAACGTAATGAAGCCATAGAACTCTTAAATTCTGATCTAAATACTATTTCCAATTGGGGCAGAGAAAACCTTGTTAACTTTAATGCTTCCAAAACCCAATTTCTCCATCTATCTACCCGTCAGGATCTCCCAGCGGACTATCCCTTATTCTTCAACAATCCAAAATCAACCCTTCATCTTCTCTCAATATTCTTGGTGTCTCTTTTTCTTCTGCTCTCATTTGGAAGGACCATATTACCAGTCTTGCTAAGGCAGCCTCCCAGAAGCTCGGTGTGCTCAACCGTCTTAGGGGGTTCTTTTCCCCTGCACAGCTTCTTGCTCTGTACAGGGGCATAGTGTGCCCTTGTATTGAGTATTGTTCACATGTCTGGGGAGGTTCCTCTCACACCGCTCTCCTAGGCAAAGTTGAAAGGAAGGCCTTTCGTATCATTAACTCCCGTCCACTCACCAACTCTCTGCAGTCTCTCTCTCTCCGCCGCAATGTTGCATCTCTCTCGCTATTCTATCGCTACTATAATAATCAGTGTTCCTCAGAGCTATCCCAGTGCATACCACCTCCTTTACGTAGGGCACGTGGTACCCGTCTTGCAACTCAATCCCACCCCTACTCTGTGCAACTCTCCAACCCAAGAGTGAAACGTTACTCTCAAACTTTCTTCTACTCAACAGCTGAGCTCTGGAACTCTCTCCCAGAATCAGTCTTTCCCTCTTCCTATGACTTAAATTGCTTCAAAATCCGTGTGTCCAGGCATTTTGGCTCAAACGTCCCTTGATTTTGGCCCTGTCACTCTTTCAACTATGGGGGAGGCACTCGCTATAGGCAGTAATGCCTTTTGCCTCCCTCAATCACATAGGAAAAAAAAAAAAAAAAAAAAACATTCAAGTGACCTGCCTGCGGAACATCTTGCACCGCCTGAGTTGTGAGGCTCGGCACGGCCAGTGGGGTATGAACCGAGCTGGTGCTGGAGCGCTGCACACTGCTGCTCAGGGAGGTGCTCTAGCGCTTCCACAGCCACCAGACTCGTGTCCCCCGCCCACTGCTCCGCCGAGACATGACAATCCCAACTCTCCTCCACCTGTGCCCTACTGCCCCCCTCTCATTCTCCTCCTTGGCCGCTGCAGACCAACGCAGGGACAGTAGGCTGCTCAGGTGGTTGCCTCACAAACTCCTCCAACAGGTTCACATGACATGTTTCCCCGTCCTCGTGTTTGATAGCCCCGTTCCCACAACTCTCCTCCAACTGGAAACTACTAAGTCGCGGAGTGCCATCACGCCAACCATGTCACTATGGGTGACAGGTTCTGGGGCCACTCCGGAGCTCACCTCTGGGTCAAGTACTAAGCCGCTAAGGAGAGCCGCTGGAGCAAAACTCACAAAACTCCCAACTTTAGCTTGCTCCTTCCGACCGTTCCTCCGCTGGTCTGAAGACTGAGGAATAGGCTGTGACACTTTGGATGCAAGAGGTCTTGTAACAACGCATGCCATAGGTTGTACTTGACACTTCTCTACCCACTCCTGTTCCTCCCTATTCACGTCGGCCGGCTTCTCGGCAACGACTAAGGGTGAAACCTCAGAAGTAGGCACCGCAAAGTCGTTGCCGAGAAGGAGGTCGACGCCCCCAACAGGCAAGTTCTCCACAATTCCAACATCAAACTCTCGTGTCACACCATCTACCTCCAGTTCCATCCTGACCAACGGGTATGACCTGATAGCATTGATACCTTGCACCACAACCACTCGTGCCGCGTTTATTGGTCTACCAGTAAAGTTCTTCATCAAAGTCTGAGAGGCACCCGTGTCTCGCAACAGCTCAACTCCATGCTTCTTACCAGCCCACTTCACGCAGCCATGCCCTCGATGGTCGCAAAAGACATCGCGGACAGGGTTCGAGCCTTCCGGATTCTTCTCCACTGGCTGTGTCCCAGCCTCTGACGTTATACCCCGGGCAAACTCAGACGACTTCGGGGACACCCCAATGTTGCGAGCCAAAGACACAACTGCATTGGGTAGCTTGCTTGGACAGGCTCTTGCAAAATGCCCCTTCTCATGACAATGAAAACACTCTAACTCGCCCTTGGGCTTCCCTTGAGGTGAGGAAGGGCCCTGACCCTTCTTAAACGGGACGGTATTAGGTTTATGGTCAGAATTAATATCATTGCTCTTGTAGTTATTGTTATATGGTGTATCACTGACTCGGGGGGGTGGAGTGTTGCGCCCCTTGTTACCTGCATCGTTCCGTTGTGCAGACCCGCACCCACGAATCAGCGATAGCCTACGGTCAGCCATCTCAGCTGCCTCCTGAAGAGTTTTCGGGTTCTTTTCTTTAAGATTCAATGTCAGATCGCCGCCCGTACACTTGAACATTTTTTCCAGAAGCATCAGCTGTTTCAACTCTTCAAACGTCGATGCCTTCTCAGAACGCAGCCAGTTTCTAATTGCATCGGATAGATCCCGGGCATGCTCAAGAAAGGTGCACTCACGACCCTTCGTTACTCCCCGGAACTTCAATCTGTACGTCTCTGGTTGTAACTCATATGCCCGCAGGACAGCTTCCTTCAATACCTCATAATCGACGCAAGACTCCAAGGGCAATGCATCATATGCCTTGAGTCCTTTGCCAACCAACCTAGAGGAAACAAGGGCTGCCCACTTAACCTCGGGCCATTGGTGTTCCCGGCACTTCTTCTCAAAACGCATGAAAAATTCGGTGACACCCGACTCGTCAAATACAGGGACTAACTTAAGAAGGTGCGATAAAGACTGATCAAGACCTCAATTCCCAGAACCGAGACGCTGCCCTGTTGACTCCACCCGAGGCTTCTCAAGATCTATGTCTGCACAGTACTTCGTAGCCTCAACCCGAAGCTCAGCCTCCCGTATGGCCTTTCTCTCCTCAGCCTGAATCTTAGCCATCTCAAGCTGGAAGAGCATATCTGCAGTTAAACCTTGAGGAGGAGGAGATGCAACAATTGGAGATTCACCCAGGTACAAACCACGCTGCCAGTGACTATCGGCCTGCGGGAACGTACCCGGCTCCGGAGCCCGAGGGGACGCCATGGTAGGAGTCGAGTGGAATGGGGGCTGGGCCGAAGGTGCCCCAGCTCCCGCTCCACCCGAAGCCCCATGCATCCCGCCGAGCACACAGGCCACCAGGTCACCTCTCGTCATGCTGCTAGTGCCCACATGACCCATGACCGTGGCCCAACATTGGAGACCATACCGATCAATCCCCGACACCCGGTCAACAGTAATAGGCATCTCCAGAAACTTCTTGCATCCTCCTCACTAGTTATAACTATAATGCCTTCTAACAAACCCCGCTGCTGCACCTCAGAGCCTGCTTCCCGTGCTGTGTCCTCACTGTACACAGATCCGTCGTCTGACATATTGTCCACCGAAAATGTTCACGTTTATATAAAAAAAAGGAGTACCTAAACTCTCATGCAGCACTATTCACTCAAAAATGCTTAAAGACTCTTAAGTGTTATACTACTTGCCAAAAAAAAAATATGTGTCCACTATATTCCTTTAAAAAAAATAAAAAAAAATGACCACAACACTCCTGCAATATTTTTTCTAAGTTCACAAAATCCTAAGCAAGGTCGCCATTGGTTACGACCGGGACTCGTATAAAACGAGGGCTCTTAATCATTGGACTAGAAAGGCACACAGCCACAACGGTAACACTAGATCCAACCCTCGAACTTATAATGCCGGCGCACAAAAACACCTATACCCTCCAGAGTTAAATCTGCGATAGCGGGGTATCCTATAACTCAGTATAAATGCACTACTGCTACAGGCTGATGATCTCTGATACAGCCTGATCACAACAATATTACAATTACGTTAATAATGTATACAAGGAAAAAGATAGAGAGCTTAATTAAATCACTGGAATTATTTAATTCAAGCTAGAAGGTATAATTAAAGTTACTCTAAACAATAATAAACTGTCACTCCTATATTAAAGAAAGTGAATGAAAGTCCTAAAGCATCGAACAGGAATCTTCTGAAGAAAGTCTGATGCTGCTTAAGATGATCGAATCGGATTTTGAACTGTTATATAAAGCAGGAACAAGATATGACAAGTGTAGGGACATACAGTGTTAACTGGCACGGGAATAACGATAAATGCGCAATAGTATTATCTCCAACAACAAAAGAAGTACTTCCTCAGGCAACGCAAAAGCCTGCTCGGGTTGTGCAACTCAACAACCAAGGCTTACAATCAACCTGAATAAAAATGCTGCATACATAACATAAGAGCTTATAATCCTAATCGGGTGTCTGCTAGGCGAATAAAGTCTAGCTGGGAGGTAGTAGGCTAGGAAACAATGGCTGAGCAAGCGGCTCGTAGCCTAGCGAGGTCCTTAAAGACTGTACGGCCAAATTACGGTTAAATGACGGGGTGCTCTCTTGAGAGATCCAGATCGCTAGTATCTGGTTCTCTCCTGGCGACCCTCTCAAAGTCAAAGCAAAACGAGTTAGCACAGTGTTGGGTGGCAGAGGCAAAAGCCCTCACTCGCAACACAGTGATAAACTCACTAGGTACACAGTCAGAAAGACAACCTAGGCTTCCCACGTATCCGTTGCGATTGTACAAGTTCAACAAAACCTGGTACACATCGGAAATCACAACATCAATAGCCTTACCCCAGTCTAGCATTAAATAGCCCAGCAGACAACCAAGAAATAGGTAGGGAGACACCGCGAGTGTGTCGAACCTCTACAGACAAAATGTTAACCCCTCCAAAATGTCTAACTAAACATGGAATATCTGAGAGCTTCAGCATATAAAACGATGGCCGATGTATGAAATCGTGCAGAACCAAAGGGGAGTTATGATGTTAAATAGATTGGAAGAATGAGAGGTAAGAAGTTGAGAGAGAGAGAAAGTGTTCTATAGGTAGAAGTCGGGGACAGGTGGCAAGGGAGGTGTGAAGGGTATGCTGGTCAGGCAAGCTCTGAGCAAGGAAGACACAAAGGCAGCAGGGAGTGCGGGGGGACCACTTCCTGACGCGGCAGAAGGGTGGTAAGGCGGCCAGCCACTCAGAGGGCCCAGCCGTGGCATGACGTCACCGAGACAACGTGTAACACTACGCGTTCTACCCTCTGCCTCCTGCACTTACTCACTCACACTCTCTAGCTGTATCATTCAGTCTTATACATTAAACTTATAACTGATGATATAAAATATAATGCATGGTCACAGGCGAAAATAAAGACCACTTCTGTACTGCCTGTGACATGATGATTCACAAGAAAGAGAGTACAACATTGTAGATAGACTGTAGCCAAATTCATTGCCCTGGCGAGTGGCCTAGCGAGCGGCTGAGCCCACGTGGCATTCTGCTAAGCTGCAGGCGTCACAGTTTAAACACTGAGGCCTGTTATAGCCTCGTTCCTGTTCATCTTAAGTGTCCTGTAGTCACGACGACGGCGAAGGTATCGGTCGTGGACACATTACCTGTGGAGGGGATTGATTTTCTGCTTGGAGCAGATATGGCAGGGAGTAGAGTGTTTCCACCTCCGGTAGTGGTGTCGGAGCAGGTACAGCTGGAGGAGAGGAACAAGGAGGCTAAGAAGCTGCCTCCCGATTTGTTTCCTGTGTGTGAGGGTATGAGATCTATAGCCCAGGTTGCACAGCCGGAGGAATTGTTTGGGGAGGAGATAGATCTGATCGAGGGGATGTACAGTAATGAATCTGCATCACCCATAGATTTGACTGATCTGCAGGGTGCCGAGGGTGTGCAGGACGAGGAGGAAGGCTCAGCGGAAACCTCCTCACTCGTTTCACCCGGTGCCAGAGGTGATACTGAAGGGAGCGATCGGGTCCCTACGGGAGGACCGGTTGATCCTGTATCATCGAATCAGACCGACTTGGAGGCTATACCTATTCTTACCACCGTGGCACCGGGGGAGATTGGTGAGGCGCCGCAGAGTGATGCTTTATTAACACACTTGTTTTCTAAGGTCAGGGAGAGTAATCCAGACAGACAGGAGACCCATCAGCTCTGCCATATTAACATGTTGAAGAGGTACTGTCGTGCGGCGGGCACACAGGTGACGTCACCTAAAGGGGCTAGGCGAGAGAGTTGCCTGGGCGCCGATCAGTCACCTGCTGGTGTTAACGGGGAGTTGTCTGAGGCAGTTTGTGCTACTGTATCCGCTCAGAACGAGCCAGTAGAGAAAGTTGAGTCAGATCCGGTCAATTTCTTGCCTAGGTTATTGACTGGAGAGTTGGAGTCGGAGGTGCAGGTTGAGCCCGGGCCTGGTGGATGGTGGTTGGATAACCCGGGTCCCGGGGCTAGCGGTTCATGCACTGTTGGAACGCCAGGCAAGGCTCCTGCAGTGCCTCTCAACCCCCCTCTGCACTCTCCCCAATTCTCCAGTCCCAGGGACCAGGATCCCGCGTCTCGTTGCCCTGTCCTGGTTGTAGAAGGTATGAAGGAGGAGCAGGAGGAGGAGAGGGAGTTTTTCCCAGGTGAGGCTGTGCCAGCTGGGACATGGGCAGAGAACAGGTAAAGGCCCTGCAGGAGAAAGTTACCCATTTACCTCCGGAAAGGGTTGAGGAGATGTTTACTACCTTGTGGGCTTATCCACACGTGTTCGGGGATGCACCAGGTTTGACATCTTGGGCGGTGCATGACATCGATGTGGGAGAGAACAAGCCTATAAAATTACCACCTTGCAAAGTAAATTTACTCTCCAAGACAGATACCTACCCTTTACCGAGAGTTGAAGACTCGGTAGACAAGATTGGGGCAGCCACGTTCATCATAAAAGTGGACTTAGTTAAAGGCTATTTGCAAGTCTCACGACCTGAACGTGCCAAGAAAATCGCTAGTTTTGTGGTGGGTGGAGGAGTGTATCAGTGCCAGGTAATGTCTTACGGCTTGAAGAATGCTCCCGCCACCTTTCAGTGGTTAATGGACAGAGTGGTGCATGATGCCCCCAACTGTTTAGTCTACCTGGATGATGTTGAGCACCCCATTTTCTACTTTTCGAGAAAGTTTAACCGAGCACACAAGAATTAATCTGTGATCGAGAGGGAGTTGCTAGCTATTATTTTGAGTTTATACCATTTCGCTGTTTATTTGCCACCATATGAGCCCGTGCTCAGAAGCTACTCTGACCATCATCCTCTGCAGTTTCTTAATAGGCTCAGGGAAAAAAAACAGAGACTTACTCGCTGGAGTTTGATGTTGCAAGAATATCATCTCGAAGTTAGGCACATCCGTGGGGTTGATAATGTCCTGGCAGACTGTTTGTCCCGTGAGTCCTCTGAGGAATGATAGGAGAGCACGAAGCTATTTAGTTAGTAAGTCATATCTACTCCATGTTACAAAAATCTATAAAATGTAAAAATACAAAAGACTGTCAATGTACACCCGTGAACCAAAGTTTCGGCACCCCCTGAACAGGCAGTAAGACGAAGTCAAGGTTGAAGACAGGCTGGACGATCGAAAAGACTCGTAGCGAAGCTGAAGTGAGGTTCACATTCCACTAACTGAAGTCTCAGCAACAATGAATAAATATGAATCCCCACCACCATATATAAAGCCGCTGGTCGGTCAGTTGATGTAGTAGGAAATTCATCTGTGCTTGAGGCGAGTGGCTTGGAATTTTTCGTATGAAAAGTTGTCTGCCTGTGTCACATAACTGCACTTGCATAAAATTGTCTACTGTTTTTGGACACATTAAAGATAGTCATTATTTAATTATTTCCAGGGGAATTCCCTCCCTTTTTTGTGATTGCGTGATTTGGATGGCTACTTATTCCTCCAAACAGTGCCACAAAACCGATCCTCGGTTAATAAGTGTTGTCACTTGTTGCTTAACACCCAAAGAGACAGATCTCCGTTAATAAACACTGTGTGTTCTCTTATCAGAAATGGACGTTCGCCAAGGCCGTGCGTGGCAACGCCCAACTAACACTCAAGCCAATCGCCCGGAGGTGATAACAAGAAGATCCCTGATAGTGGGCCACTATCAAGCTGGAACCACAATTAGTGAAATAGGCCGGCTCATGGGGATCAGTAAGAACACTGTCAGGCGATGGGTAAGGAGGTTCGAAGGTGAGCATGATTCTAGTAATAGCACGTAATATTATTTAATGAGAAATTAGTTACATGTCATTTCAGTGACAACTAAAATTGTCATTTCAATGGAATTCGGAAATAGCTGAATGCTGGATTATCCAATAAATACCTTAAGAGACTTCTCAGTGTAAATATAATATACAGTATTAGCATGAATGCGCAGCTTAGCCTAGGTAGTGTAGGCACTCAAACCGTAAGGTGCAATAAGTCTGTTATAGTTTGAATATCTTTCGTAATTCTTTGTGTTCCATTCCTTCCGGCTTCTAAACGCCCTCCCGTCTCCCATACACCCCTCCCCTGTCTCATCCTCCCTTCCACCCCCCACCCCCTCTCATCCACCCCCACCCCAATCCCTCCTCTCCCTCCCGCTCCTGTCTCTCCTACACCCCCTTCTCCCTTACTTCCCCCTCCCTTCTCCCCTTCCCCTTCTACGAATCTTGGCTAACCTTTCTACTCGCGTGAACTGGGGAAAATAAAATTGTTTCATTAATGTTGTTTAATGTTCTGTTTTTACATCTAGATGATTAATTAGGTTTAAACTTCCCCAGGAACCTGCTGATTCCATAACAAATTATTGTTTGGGGAATATTTCCACTTCGTTAAGTGGGAGAGGAATAGTCTCAAACGACCGTCGACGTGGGCACTCCACCAAGAGTGTTCCTTTGTTTTCTATACAAGATGACTGTTCGATAACATTAGATTAGGATGGTTTGATTTATTAGGCAAAATTTACTGGAAAACCGGATGCGATTAATTTTAAGGAGTATCCTATATCCCAGCCTAACCTCGCCAACCTGTAGGTGGGGACGTGTCAGGCAGCCTCTGTAAATTTCTGTGACAGACTGTAAAAACGGCACTTCCCGCTAAATCCTCTTTACATATTAACCCTTTCACGATCCTGACGCCATTTGACGATGTCTTCTGGCTGTCATTAGCCGTTTTTATTGGAAGTATATGAGGGACTTGAAGGGGTAAAGAGTATCACCATCCACCATCTGACTCCCACATCCCCTTTCTAATCTGAATAAAATAGTCCAATACTACCCAGCATAAAGAAGAGAAAGGCGTCCTCGGAACGTGAAAGGGTTAACTAACCAAAGCTAGCTATCCTTTTCTACAGTCACGAACAATTTTTATCAAAGTGTAAAGCGATTGTTAACGCTCTTAGGATCCGAGGACGCCTTTCTCTTTTCTGGTTATTATTAGACTATTTTATTCGGATTAGGGATGGGATACGGAGGTCAGAGTGCATGGTGATACTTTACCCGTATAATTCCCTCAGAACCTTCCTTAACTGTATAAAAACGTCAAACAATTGGCAGAAGATGCCAAAAGGCGTCAGGATCCTGAGGGTCATTTTACAACTATAATACAATATTACTTATTATATTTAAACTGATTAATAATTTTTTAATTCCTGCAGGTGAGGGGCATGTTAAAACAAGATCGAGATCTGGCCGCCCTCGTGTCACTTCCCAAGAAGACTATGAGCGCATCCTCACTGCCATCCAGGCACCCAAATCATCATCGGTAGCTCTGACAAGAGACCTGGACCCAGATTCACTAACGGTCGTAGCGTGCGATGTCTTACAGCAACCTACGATCGTTCCTAAGGGAGTGCGGAAGGTGTATTCACGAACGCATCGTTGAGCTCCCTTACGGCTCCCTTTCGGTTATTTTCACCGAGGCTTCTCTAGACCAATCAGGCGCTTGGCCTTTGTAAATAAACAATATGTCACCCACATGACCGAAGCGCCAAGAAGAACCTAATATACTTTAATTTATGAGCTTGTCATTGTTTAGCATGGCTAATTCCATCCACCACAGCCAGCAGGAAGAAGAATAGAGTATCTTGTGAATTGATGATAAGAAATTAGCCTAGCTAGGCTACAGGGAAGCCTGTTAGTGGCCCAAGTTAAAGGATTTTCGACGGATTGATCATTGATAATCATATGTTAGGCTAGTTGGGAGTGTATTATTTATACCTTAACCACAGTATATTGTTCTACTTTACCATGTCTACACCTAGACAGGGCGAGCCAAACCAAAATGCCAGACTTTACTAGGCTATGTCTATGCCTACACAGGCAGTTCTAGCCAAGCCAAAATGCCAGACTTAGCCTAGGCCTAAGTTTTCAAAATAGGCCTAGGGTATTTTTTTTTTTTTTCACAACCTCAAGGCCGATCTACCTTTTCAAAATAGGCCTAGCATAGGCCTCCTCAATTTATTATCCAACAGTTGGCCATGGGAAATAATGATAGGTTGAGGGGGGCTTTGTCCCCCTCACCTCCCATGACTTATTGCCATCATCAAATATATTACCAGCATGGGACTAATAACAGCTAGTTAACAATGAGGACGTACGGTACGCCTGCAAACACCATCTTAACCTGCTAGGCTTCTACTTTACTATGCTTAGGCTACACCAAGCTAGGCATTGCTAGCCTAACCAAAATAGCATATGTAGGCCTAACTTTTCTAGCCTAAATAGCCCTAACTTTTTCAAAATAAACCTAGGTTATATCCTAGGCTAGGCTAAACAAAAATATTCACAACACCATATAGGCTAGCCTACTATTTTTTGTTTAGACTATGCCTAGGGTAATTTTTTTCATAATTTTTTTCCTGTGATACTTTCAAATTTGTTGAGGAAATAGGCTACCCTAATCTAACCCAGCTAGGCATTGCTAGCCTAACCAAAATACCATACATAGGCCTAACTTGTCTAGCCTAAATAGCCCTAACTTTTTCAAAATAAACCTAGGTTATAGCCTAGGCTAGGCTAAACAAAATTATTCACACAGCGTTTATTATTTATTCATTTTTTAGGCTAGGCCTAGGGTAATTCTTTTCATCATTTTGTTCCTGTGATACTTTCAAATTTGTTGAGGAATAGGCTACCCTAATCTAACTCAGAGGTGGTGGGGAGTTGGAATAAAACATTTCCGCAATAAATGAGAGTTAAAATCTACTAATGGTAGGCTACGTGTTGTCGCAGCACATGAATTTGTGCATCAATTAACCTTGACTAGGGCTAGGCTGGCATATGTAGGCTATTCATAGCTTAATTCGGCCTGTCATAAGACGTTAAGGATACAAATATATTCATACTTTGTATTAAATGCCTTAATGGTGTTGTAAACACAAGTTAACAATCATATTGCGCTATTATTGCCTCAATAATGACTTAGTGTGTCATAAAGAGCTATACTGCAGACGAATTTGTTATGGTCGCGGGTTGTGTTATCGATATTTGTGTACCTATATCCGGGTCAAATTCATGTAAGGGTGGTCTGGACCACCCTTTGCGAAAGGGGATTTTAGGGGCTTCCTACGATCAAAGATGGCCGCTACGACGCTTCGTGAATACCAGCGTTGAGACGTAAGGGAACGGTAAGGGAGTTTTCGGATCGTACGACCGTTAGTGAATCTGGGTCCTGGGCCTCAACTGTCACCCTATAACGGCGAGACGCCGGATGCGTGAGGCGGGACTGAACTGCCATGTTCCAGCCATAAAGGAGGTGCTGACAGAAGCCAACAGGAGAGCAAGACTACGATTCGCTCAACAGCATATCCAGCGTGGCCGTGGCTTCTGGCAAAATGTAATTTTCACGGATGAAAAATGCTTCTCCTCTGTGACACGGAACGGGCTGCAGTGTTGGCGAGCACGAAACACTCGGTATGAGGCCAGGCATATAAACGAGAAGGGAAGGAGTGGCAGAGTCACCGTGTCGTTTCATGGTTGGATGTGGTGGGGAGGTCCTGGAGAACTGGTTAAAATTGATGGTAACCTTAACAGCGAGGAATACATTAATATATTGGAAACCTCTTTACTGCCATCTATTCGCGCATACGCCCTTCCAGAGCCCGATATCATCACATTGGTGCAGGATCGGTCTCCCATTCACACCAGCCGAGCAGTCACACAGTGGTTCGCACAGCACCCGGAAATCCAGTTGGTAGATTGGCCTCCAAAGGGATGTGACTGCAACCCCATTAAAAAACTTTGGGGGATAATGGTTCAGGAATGGAATGTTCCAGAGATGACCAAGGAATGCGTAGAAGCAAAGGCCAGAGAAGTATGGGAGGGCGTGAGACGACGCCCAGACATTTGCAGCAAGCTAGTAGACTCGTTACCGGCTCGTCTGCAGGAGGTTATTGATGCAGAAGGGGGATGGACAAGTTATTAAGCTGCGGAGACATTGAATGTTACAACATAAATGCATATGTTGCCATATTAAAAGGACACTGTATTCCATTATCTCTCTGCACAAATAAACTTTATAACAATGTAATTGGTAATATGTATAGCAGATGCTTTAAACAAGGGCTTGATAAAATAAACAATAAACCACATATGAAATAGAATATGTTTCTAACACCTACTTGTTCCATTATATTTAGTACCCAAGATATAGTTAACGGCTTATTATGTCTTATTTTAATATTAATAAATTATGCGTTACAGTCTATGACCATGAAATAGATCGCTCTATCACATGCATAAAAAGAAAACTAAAACAATCTTTCGCTCAGATAATTATAATCCGTTTGTGAGACTTATTATTTATTATAATAGAACAAGCACCATGTTAACTAGGACTTTATGGCACTGTGAAGCATGGTTAAAATGGAACATGGGAGCTTAGCATAAAAAACTATATGAAAGCAGTCTTTTAACCCTTTTAGGATCTACATGCCTTTCAGCAGCTTCTCCTGACTATCACCATACGAATTTTTACAGCTTGGGAAGGATCTGGTGATCTTAAAAGGCTACAGACTAACTCAATTGACCCTCTGACTTTCATAAACCTTTCCTAATCTGAATAAAATCATGTAAAAATAGCCAGATAACAGATGTAAAGTGTGATGCCGGAGCATGAAATGGTTAAATAAGGGACAGAAGACAGGTATGGCAAAGAAAATGCATAAGCCTGTCGGTGGAAAACGTAGGTGACTCACAAATGTTTTGAGACTTGGAGCTCATGAAAAGCGAACCTCGGTCTCGTTGCCAAGCCTGGTACACCAGCTTGTCCGAACGTCTGTTGTATCTGCAACCTTGACTTAGCCTTAATACCTGTCCAGGGGGTGCCGAAACTTTGGTTCACGGGTGTACATATTTTGCAGTTGTATACTAATGATGAAAGTTTTGTTACAAAGCTTCAAAACTTTCCCCCCTGTGTGAGGGTGTCACAATGACCAGGGTCTTTTTAGGAGTAACTAGACAGTTAAGGTAGTTGCGCCTGACTTATTAAAGCAGCTGTGCCAAGTCTAGTATTATAAAGACCTGGTATTGTGAGTTTCACTCCGATACCCTTCCAATTACTCATGCCTAGTTTTGCCGTGCCTCTAAGTATGTTTGTCTCAATACACATTTGTGTAGAATGAGCCAATAGTGTTACTAGTTTCGTGTATGAAGTTATGTTTTAAGGGCAATGCTTAAATTTTGCTGATAGGCGTGGTAAGTGAGGAAGTGGAGGGGGGGGGGGGGGGGAGCGATTTTGCTCCCGTCTCGGGGAGGGAGGGAGGGGGCGACGAGCTTGCCTGCCCCACCAATATCATTTAATTATGTGACCATTGCAAGTTTAGTTGTGTTGCAATATCAAGATGTACTTTATTTCACCTGCCACACTGTTTTAGTTAAGTTGTTAACACAGGAATACTTTAATACAAGTTATTCTTGTGAAGTGTCTTAAGTCTTATCATATCGTGTGGTGAGATATTGCAACCCCCTTTAGTTTGAGCCTGGCTCCCGCCAGCCATGCCAGGGCCAGGCTTCGCCATTCTCTCGTGGGCGGTCAGGCAGTATAGGTGGTGGTAGCCCTCGCTAGTGGTACACCAGTCTGCCCCTTTTTATTTTTTCCTTGCTTGCATAAGAGTAACGTAACGTAATTAACAGAGAATCCTAGACATTAGTTCTCCCCTTTTTTTATTATTCCTTTCCTCTGATCAGCATTTTACTATCTTTCCATTGTCATCATATATTCTGAACCTTCGGTGGCTACTTCGGAATTCGTGATAGGGAAGAGCTGGGAGGTTTGCTGGGGTCCTTACTAATAAGCACTGTTAATCCCATAGACAGTCCACACACACACACACATCCATAATCCCTACATAGTTTTCCCAGTGTTCGTGCTTATGACCCGGTAGCAGCCTTGACGGTTCTGCCCCAGCTATTGTTTGTTCCCTATCTAGGGTTTCGAACTGAGGCAACAGAGTGTAATATTAATAAGGAATCCAGCTTCAGTCTGGACCCCCCCCCCCCCATAGTTAAGTGAGTGTGGGAGGTGGACTCAAAGAGTTCATAGTTTCGGGCGGTAACTCACTGGGGGGCCCAGGTTGAAGCAGGATATACTGGTGTGATATTAGAGGTGGTCAGGGCAACTTGCTTCCACTAATATCACCCCGAGGTTAGTAGTCATATTAGGACACTGTCTTGTATTGTTAGTTCATTATATGTATGCAATATTATTATGTGCAACTCTCTTGGGTTGAGAGTGGATTACGGTTAGCTGGTTTGCGCACGGTATAGTATTGTCGAGGGCGCACATAGCCTGTTATGCTCGAAGTACACCTGCACTCCTTGTTTCGTTGATGTCTGCTGGTAGCCTATATGTATTCAACTGTTTTGATTATCCAACCCAGCATTGCTAATCCCGGTGTTGGTTTCGAGTTCTCGTAGCTAGTGACTTACATGATTATTTCTGTTCTAGCCTATTTATTATTCAGAGTAGGAGCAGGGCAGTGGGCACCTTAAGCCCTGAGAAGAGCCTGTAAGCGTTCATAAAGCTCTTACCTGTTGCATCGTGGTGTTTGGCAGAGAGACAAGATGCATTGGCATTAGGCATTATTTTCGTATACCGTCTCTAAACAACTGAGGTCCAGATTCGTAACTATATATATATATATTTATATATATATATATATATACAGTATATACCAACTTTTGCCTCCGGATATAGGGCCGCTTTAAGCCTAGCGATTCAACCGTTCAACACTGAACTTGTGAAGCCAGGAGTTCTAATTCCAGACTGAAGGAAATGTTACATTGAGGTCCCCGCTTGGATCTTCTGATCACTGTCTGATACAGGCCACCTGTCTATCACCTACCACACCTTCCCACTCTGAACCTGTTTTGGTGACTAAATGGCATTACGATAGGGCAGACTGGGAGGGTCTTCAAGGTTTCTTTATTGATATTCCCTGGACCTCTTTCTTTTCTAATGATGCACACTCCACCTTGAGCCACATACAAGATTTTGTAAAAATTGGAATGGAAACTTATTCCTCATCAAAAGTACAGCATTGTTCACATGTGTGGGGCAGTTCCTCTCACACCACTCCTAGACAAAGTTGAAAGGAAGGCCTTTAGTATCATTAACTCCCGTCCACTCACCAACTCTCTGCAAATCTGTCTCCGCCGCAATGTTGCATCTCTCGCTATTCTATCGCTACTATAATAATCAGTGTTCCTCAGAGCTATCCCAGTGCATACCACCTCCTTTACGTAGGGCACGTGGTACCCGTCTTGCAACTCAATCCCACCCCTACTCTGTGCAACTCTCTAACCCAAGAGTGAAAAGTTACTCTCAAACTTTCTTCTACTCAACAGCTGAGCTCTGGAACTCTCTCCCAGAATCAGTCTTTCCCTCTTGCTATGACTTAAATTGCTTCAAACTCAGTGTGTCCAGGCATTTTGGCTCGAACGTCCCTTGATTTTGGCCCTGTCACTCTTTCAACTATGGGGGAGGCACTCGCTATAGGCAGTTATGCCTTTTGCCTCCCTCAATCACATAGAGAAAAAAAAATCTAATTCACCTAAATGGTTTGACCATAATTGTGCTTGAGTAACTGAGCAAAAAGCAATAGCCTACAATGCATACACAAGATCAAAAACACATGAAGCCTTTAATTCCTTTAGAAACATCAGAAATCATGCCAAAATTGTATTAAACCTAACTAAATCAAACTTTCTCCACAACCCCCCCACAATTTCAACGTTCATAGTATGTTTTTCCAAGGCTATTTTAAAGCGTGCAAACTTTGAGTTGTGAACCTTTAATAAACCAAAAAACTAGGCTTTTTAATGTGCCCAAACTTTGTATAAACATTCATTAAATAAGCCTTATAAATGCCTTGAATTTTCCCTTAAAAGAGCTTTTAATGAACCTTAAAACGGCTTCTAGAGAACCTTAAAAGGGCTTTTAAGGAACCTGAATAAAGCTCTTAATGAACCTTATTTAGGCCATAATTACTAGCCATCAATTAAGCTGGGAATATAATTTTAATTTATTTATTTATTTTTATAGGCCTATATATACAGTATATATCACATTATATTATAAATCTACTGTATATTATATAAATGTGAAACTCGAGAACCTAATTGAAATGTAAGCATAACAGCAAACAAAACATTGACAAGAATCAATTAGAAAAATCAAAACAGAATTGCAACATTTAACTGTTAACAATTTGTATATCGCAAATATATAAAGTGCAGTTAATATATATATATATATATATATATATATATATATATATAATTATACACAGTAATGTCTACAAATGTGAAATAATATGCAAGGTTCAATTTGTTTTTATTTGAGAATATATATATAAATATACTGTACATAATGCACATTCAACAGATTAAGTATACAAATATATTCTGCTATATTCTGTTAAAAAAATAATAATACAATACTAATAATATTGTAATTATTATAAATGTTTGGTACAGTCGTCAGAACATCATTTTCATTATGTAAATACAACTGGTAATCAAGTGTATAATAAACATCCATTGGCAATTGTTTGCAAACTGTTGAGTGAAGTAGAGTGTTTTAAATATCTAGGAGGAACGATAAGCAGGAGTGGAGGAATGGAAGTGGAGGTAAAACAGAGTGTGAAGGAAGGAAGGTTTTCGGAGCAATGGGAAGTATGTGGAAGAGGAGAAATCTCGGAGTGAAAGTAAAAAGTGCACTGTATCAAGGAATTGTTGTGCCAACTGTGACGCCTGCCAGCGTTGGCAGAATCGCCTCCCGGTAGCCACTAGCACTCGCCAGGGCAGTGAAATGGGCTACAGTCTGTCTACAATGTTGTACTTTCTTTCTTGTGAATCGTCATGTCATAGGCAGGGTAGAAGTGGTCCTTGTTTTCGCCTGTGACAATGCATTGTATTTTATATCATGAGTTGAACATAAGATGCATTGTAGTGAAGGAGAGAGAGCGAGCGAGCAGGGTGGGGAGGTGAGTGTTGCTTTTCCTCCTCCTCCTCCCACCTCCCTCCCGGAGGAGTTGCTCGCCCGCGTGGCCTTTTCTCTCGGTTTTGATTGGCTGGTGGTTCCTGGCGCCTTCTGCAGGCCTGCTGCCGGGTGACGTAGCGGCCTGTGATTGGCTGACCACCGTGCCTTTGTGTGGGATCCTGGAGGGGTCCAGAGGAGCTATTCTCCTCAGAGCTTTCCTGACTAGCATACCCTTCACATGTCCCTTGCCCCCCTGTCTCCCGACTTCTACCTATAGAGCACTTTCTCTCTCTCTCAACTTCTTACCTCTCATTCTTCTACTCTATTTAATATCATAACTTCCCTTTGGTTCTGCACGATTTCATATATCGGCCATCGTATTATATGCTGAAGCTCTCAGATAACACATGTTTAGTCAGGCATTTTGGAAGGGTTACCAATTTTGTCTGTAGAGGTTGACACACTCACGGTGTCTCCTGTCCTGTATCTTGGTGGTCTGCTGGGGGATTTAATGCTAGACTGGGATAAGGCTACTGGTGTTGTGATTTCCATGTGTACTAGGTTTTGTTGAACCTGTACAATTGCAACGGAGACGTGGGAAGCCTAGGTGGTCTTTCTGACTGTGTACCTTGTGAGTTTAGCACCGTGTTGCGAGTGAGGGCTTTTGCCTCTGCCACCCAACACTATGCTAACTCGTTTGCTTTGACTTTGAGAGGGTCGCCAGGAGAGAACCAGATACTAGCGATCTGGATCTCTCGAGAGCACCCCGTCAATTAACGTAATTTGGCCGCACAGCCTTAAGGACTTCGCTAGGCTACGAGCCGCTTGATCAGCCATTGTTTCCTAGCCTACTACATCCCAGCTAGACTTTATTCGCCTAGCAGACACCAGATTTAGATTGTAAACTCTTTCTGTTGTGTATGCATTATTATTCACGGCATTTATTAGTCTGTTGTTGAGTTGCACAACCCTAGTAGGCTGTTTCGTTCATGAGGAAGTACTTCTTTTGCTGTTTGAGTTTCTACTATTGCGCAGTTATTATTTCCGTGCCAGTTAACCCTATATGTCCTTACAATTGTCATATCCTGTTCCTGCTTTATACTACAGTTCAAAATCCGATACGATCATCTTAACCTAGCATCAGACTTTCTTCAGAAGATTCCTGCTCGATGCTTTGGGACTTTCGTTCACTTTCTTTAGTATAGGAGTGACAGTTCATTATTGTTTAGAGTAACTTTAAATATACTTTCTTCTAGTTTGCATTAAATCATTGGAGTGATTTAATTAAGATCTCTATCTTTTCCTAGTATACCTTATTACCGTAATTGTATGTTGTTGTGATCAGGCTGTATCAGAGATCATCAGCCTGTAGTAGTAGTGCACTTATACGGAGTTATAGGATACCCCGTTATCGCAGATTTAACTCTGGAGGGTATAGGTGTTTTGATGCGCCGGCATTATAAGTTCAGGGGTTGGATCTAGTGTTACCGTTGTGGCTGTGTGCTTTCCTAGTCCAATGATTAAGAGCCCTTGTTTTATACGAGCCCCGGTCGTAACAAATGGCGGCCTTGCTTAGGATTTTGTGAACTTAGAGAAATATTGCAGGAGTGTTGTGGTCATTTGTTTTTGTTTAAAGAAATATAGTAGACAAGTGGATTTTTTTTTGGCAAGTAGTTGGGCTGTTCGGCCAGGCAGCTTGGGGAACAACAACAACACTTAACCCTCTCACATCCTGACGCGATTTTTGAGCCTATTAGGGATACTTTAAAGCCTTTGTTACCGTCAGGGGCATCTATCTATTTAGTTTGTTTACGTCAACTTCTGCAGTTGTCTTGAGTTAGCTGTGGGCAGAAAACTAATTTTGGAGAGGTAACTATAACAGGGAGAGTAATCTATTTCTTATTGCTAATCTGGCAACATCTGCATCCTATGGTCGTGAGAGTGTTAAGTCTTCGAGCATCTTGTATTTTTAAGTGAATATTGCTGCATAAGAGTTTAGGTACTTTTTTTTTTTTTTTATAAACTATGAACATTTTCGGTGGACACTATGTCGGACGACGGATCAGTGTACAGTGAGGACACGGTACGGGAAACAGAAACTGAGGTGCAGCAGCGGGCTTTCTAGAACAGCCAGGTCATGAGAGGGACAATCAGTACCATCTGTGCAGTCACTCCCATAGTTCACAATTGCTTAGGCTTCCCCACCGATACCGTACATGCGCACCCCCGCATTCCTTACGACTACATCTGCCTGCGCAGCATCACCGCTTTTAGCGACATGGCAAGATACAGTCGGTCTATGGTAGGGCTGTTGCATTCGACTAGAGCAGCATTGGGAGGCTATGCGACGACCGGGCACTTCTATGCCACAGCCAACCTTACCAATCTGCTCAAAGTCCTCCTTTTGACCACCACCCTTGGCAGCCATGGGTCGACCTTGACCTGACAACCATGTCCAAGCCTCGTCGCCCACCTTGAACCACCGAAACAACGAGGCTAACGGTCTCCCAACATTCACGTGACCTACCGGCGGAACATCTTGCACCGCCTGAGTTGTGAGGCTCGGGTGCTCGGCATGACCAGTGGGGTATGAACCGAGCTGGTGCTGGAGCGCTGCACACTGCTGCTCAGGCAGGTGCTCTAGCGCTTCCACAGCCACCAGACTCGTGTCCCCCGCCCACTGCACCGCCGAGACATGACAATCCCTACTCTCCTCCACCTGTGCCCTACTGCCCCCCTCTCCTTCTCCACCTTGGCCGCTGCAGACCAACGCAGGGACAGTAGGCTGTTCAGGTGGTTGCCTCACAAACTCCTCCAACAGGTTCACATGACATGTTTCCCCGTCCTCGTGTTTGAGCTCAACAGCACCATTACCACACTTCTGAATTTCCGGATCCTCCAACTGCAGTTTACCAATATCTGAGGGAATCAACCTGTCTAGATGCTTCCGAAGCAACCCAAGTCCTCCCCCAATATCAAACTGAGCAACCCTTTTTTCTCTCGGTGTGTAACGTTGCTGCCTCGGAGTCTCTTCCTGCCCTACCTCCTCACTAGCTGTGACAGGTCCTGGGGCTTTTCCAGACTCCAACAATGGTGCCAATACTGAGTTGCCAAGAAGAGCTGCTGGTACTAAACTCTCCAAACTTTTACCAACATCAGCCGTCTGCTTCCAACCGTTCCGCTGATCAGAAGACTGAAGAATAGGCTGTGACACTTTGGATGCAAGAGGTCTTGTAACAACGCACGCCATAGGTTGTACTTGACATTTCTCTACCCACTCATGTTCCTCCCTACTCACGCCGGCTTCTCGGCAACGACTAAGGGTGAAACCTCAGAAGTAGGCACCGCAAAGTCGTTGCCGAGGAGGTAGACGCCCCCAACAGGCAAGTTCTCCACAACAACCACATCCAACTCTCGTGTCACACCATCCACCTCCAGTTCCATCTTGACCAACGGGTATGACTTGACAGCATTGATACCCTGCACCACAACCACCCGTGCCGCGTTTATTGGTCTAGCAGTAAAGTTCTTCATTAAAGGCTGAGAGGCACCCGTGTCTCGCAACAGCTCAACTCCATGCTTCTTACCAGCCCACTTCACGCAGCCATGCCCTCGATGGTCACAAGAGACATCGCGGACACGGTTCGAGCCTTCCGGATTCTTCTCCACTGGCTGTGTCCCAGCCTCTGACGTTATACCCCGGGCAAACTCCGACGACTTCGGGGACACCCCAATGTTGCAAGCCAAAGACACAACTGCATTAGGTGGCTTGCTTGGACAGGCTCTTGCAAAATGCCCCTTCTCATGACAATGAAAACACTCTAACTCCCCCTTGGGCTTCCCTTGAGGTGGGGAAGGGTCCTGACCCTTCTTAAACGGGACGGTATTAGGTTTATGGTCAGACTTAGTATCGTTGCTCTTGTTGTAATGGTTATATGGTGTATCACTGACTCGGGGGGGGTGGAGTGTTGCGCCCCTTGTTACCTGCATCGTTTCGTTGTGCAGACCCGCACCCACGAATCAGTGACATCCGAAGGTCAGCCATCTCAGCTGCCTCCTGAAGAGTTCTTGGGTTTTTCTCTTTAAGATTCAACGTCAGATTGCTGCCCGTACACTTAAAAAATTGTTCTAGAAGCATCAGCTGTTTCAACTCCTCAAACGTCGATGCCTTCTCCGAACGCAGCCAGTTTCTAAATGCATCGGACAGATCCCGGGCATGCTCAAGAAAGGTGCACTCACGACCCTTCGTTACACCCCGGAATTTCAATCTGTACGTCTCTGGTTGTAACTCATATGCCAGCAGGACAGCCTCTTTCAATACCTCGTAATCGATGCACGACTCCAAGGGCAACGCATCATATGCCTTGAGTCCTTTGCCAATCAATCTAGAGGAAACAAGGGCTGCCCACTTAACCTCGGGCCATTGGTGCTCCCGGCACTTCTTCTCGAAACGCATACAAAATTCAGTGACACCCGACTCATCAAATACAGGGACCAACTTGAGCAGGTGCGATAACGACTGATCAAGACCTCGATTACCAGACCCGAGACGCTGCCCTGTCGACTCCACCCTAGATTTCTCAAGACCTATGTCCGCACAGTACTTCGCCTTTCTCTCCTCAGCCTTAGTCTCATATCTGGCCCTTCTCTCCTCAGCCTCAGTCTCATATCTGGCCCTTCTCTCCTGAGCCTGAATCTTAGCCATCTCAAACTCCCGCTGCTGCTGCTCAGATTCCCGCTTCTGCTGCAGCTGCATCTTGGCCATCTCAAGCTGGAAGAGCATATCTGCAGTTAAACCTTGAGGAGGAGGAGATGCAACAATTGGAGACTCACCCAAGTGCAAACCACGCTGCCAGTGACTATCGGCCTGCGGGACCGTACCCGGCTCCGGAGCCCGAGGGGGCGCCATGGTAGGAGTCGAGTGGAATGGGGGCTGGGCCGAAAGTGCCCCAGCTCCCGCCCTACCCGAAGCCCCATGCACCCCGCCGAGCACACAGGCCACCAGGTCACCTCTCGACATGCTGCTAATGCCCACATGCCCCATGACCGTGGCCAAACACTGGAGACCATAACGATCAATCCCCGACACCCGGTCAGCAGTAATAGGCATCTCCAGAAACCTCCTTGCATCCTCCTTACTAGCTATAACACTAATGTCATCTAACAAAGCCCGCTGCTGCACCTCAGTTTCTGTTTCTCGTACTGTGTCCTCACTGTACACTGATCCGTCGTCCGACATAGTGTCCACCGAAAATTCTCAACGTTTATAAAAAAAAAAGTACCTAAACTATTATGCAGCACTATTCACTCAAAAATACAAGATGCTCGAAGACTTAAGTGTTATACTACTTGCCAAAAAAAAATCCACGTGTCCAAAATATTCCTTAAAACAAATGACCACAACACTCCTGCAATATTTCTCTAAGTTCACAAAATCCTAAGCAAGGTCGCCATTTGTTACGACCGGGGCTCGTATAAAACAAGGGCTCTTAATCATTGGACTAGGAAAGCACACAGCCACAACGGTAACACTAGATCCAACCCCTGAACTTATAATGCCGGCGCACAAAAACACCTATACCCTCCAGAGTTAAATCTGCGATAACGGGGTATCCTATAACTCTGTATAAGTGCACTACTACTACAGGCTGATGATCTCTGATACAGCCTGATCACAACAACATACAATTACGTTAATAAGGTATACTAGGAAAAGATAGAGATCTTAAGTAAATCACTGCAATGATTTAATGAAAACTAGAAGGTATATTGAAAGTTACTCTAAACAATAATGAACTGTCACTCCTATACTAAAGAAAGTGAACGAAAGTCGCAAAGCATCGAGCAGGCTTCTTCTGAAGAAAGTCTGATGCTGGGGTAAGATGATCGTATCGGATTTTGAACTGTTCTATAAAGCAGGGTCAATATAGGACAAGTGTAGAGACAGGCAGTGTCAACTGACACAGGAATAACAATAAATGCACACTAGTATTATCTCCAACAACAAAAGAAGTCCTTCGTCAGGCAACTCAAAAAAACCTGCTCAGGTTGTGCAACTCAACAACAACCAAGGCTTACGGTCAACGTGAATAAGAATGCTGCATACATAACATAAGAGTTTATAATTCTAAACGGGTGTCTGCTAGGCTAATAAAGTCTAGCTGGGATGTCGTAGGCTAGGAAACAATGGCTGAGCAAGCGGCTCATAGCCTAGCGAGGGCCTTATGGCTGTGCAGCCAAATTATTTTAATTGACGGGGTGCTCTCTTGAGAGATCCAGATCGCTAGCATCTGGTTCTCTCCTGGCGACCCTCTCAAAGTCAAAGCAAACGAGTTAGCACAGTGTTGGGTGGCAGAGGCAAAAGCCCTCACTCGCAACACCGTGCTAAACTTACAAGGTACACAGTCAGAAAGACCACCTAGGCTTCCCACGTCTCCGTTGCGATTGTACAGGTTCAACAATACCTAGTACACATCGGAAATCACAACAACAATGGCCTCACCCCAGTCTAGCATTAAATAGCCCAGCAGGGAGACACCGTGAGTGTGTCGAACCTCTACAGAGAAAATGGTAACCCCTCCAAAATGCCTAACTAAACATATAATATCTGAGAGCTTCAGCATATAATACGATGGCCGATGTATGAAATCGTGGAGAACCAAAGGGGAGTTATGATATTAAATAGATTGAAAGAATGAGAGGTAAGAAGTTGAGAGAGAGAGAAAGTGTTCTATAGGTAGAAGTCGGGAGACCGGTAGCAAGGGGGCATGTGAAGGGTATGCTGGTCAGACAAGCTCTGAGGAAGGTAGCTCCTCGGGACCCCACACAAAGGCATGGTGGTCAGCCAATCACAGGCCGCTACATCAGCAGGGCTGCAGAAGGCGCCAGGAACCACCAGCCAATCAAGAGGCGTGGGAAAGCGCGCAAGCGGGAAAACTCCTAGAGTGAGGGAGGCAACACATACATACGCACACATTACCACCACGCTCTCACTATTCTCTCTCCCCCTCCACAATGCATCTTATATTCTACTCATGATATAAAATGCTTCCCGTTGTCACAGACGAAAATAAAGACCACCACAGGACTGTCTGTAACAACACGAACACTATAAAAGAAAGAACTACATTGTAGATAGACTGTAGCCAAATACCTTGCCCCGGCGAGTGGCCAAGCGAGCGGCTGAGCCCACGGGGCATTCTGCCAAGCTGCAGGCGTCACAAGTGTTGCGCCCCTTGTTACCTGCATCGTTCCGTTGTGCAGACCCGCACCCACGAATCAGCGATAGCCTACGGTCAACCATCTCAGCTGCCTTCTGAAAAGTTTTCGGGTTCTTTTCTTTAAGATTCAACGTCAGATCGCCGCCCGTACACTTAAAAATTTGTTCTAGAAGCATCAGCTGTTTCAACTCCTCAAACGTCGATGCCTTCTCAGAACGCAGCCAGTTTCTAAATGCATCGGACAGATCCCGGGCATGCTCAAGAAAGGTGCACTCACGACCCTTCGTTACACCCCGGAACTTCAATCTGTAAGTCTCTGGTTGTAACTCATATGCCCGCAGGACAGCCTCCTTCAATACCTCATAATCGATGCACGACTCCAAAGGCAACGTATCATATGCCTGGAGTCCTTTGCCAACCAACCTAGAGGAAACAAGGGCTGCCCACTTAACCCTCTCACGTCCTTGACGCAATTTTGAGCCTATTAGGGATATTTTAAAGCCGTTGTTACCATCAGGGGTATTTAGAAACCTTTAGTTTAGTTACTTCAACCTCTGCAGTTGTCTTTGAGTTAGCTGTGGGCAGAAAACTAATTTTGGAGAGGTAATTATAAGAGTGGGAGAACAATATTTATTATTGCTAATCTGGCAACCTCTGCGTCATATGGTAGTGAGAGCGTTAACCTCGGGCCATTGGTGCTCCCGGCACTTCTCAAAACGCATAAAAAATTCAGTGACACCCGACTCATCAAATACAGGGACCAACTTGAGCAGGTGCAATAAAGACTGATCAAGACCTCGATTCCCAGAACCGAGACGCTGCCCTGTCGACTCCACCCGAGACTTCTCAAGATCTATGTCTGCACAGTACTTAGACTTTCTCTCCTCAGACTGAATCTCAGCCTCACGTACGGCCCTTCTCTCCTCAGTCTCATATCTGGCCCTTCTCTCCTCAGCCTCATATCGGGCCCTTCTCTCCTCAGCCTGAATCTTAGCCATCTCAAGCTGCCGCTGCTGCTTAGCCATCTCAAGCTGGAAGAGCATCTCTGCCGTCAAACCTTGAGGAGGAGGAGTGCAACAATTGGAGACTCACCCAAGTGCAAACCACGATGCCATTGACTATCGGCCTGCGGGAACGTACCCGGCTCCGGAGCCCGAGGGGGCGCCATGGTAGGAGTCGAGTGGAATGGGGGCTGGGCCGAAGGTGCCCCAGCTCCCGCCCCACCCGAAGCCCCACGCACCCCGCCGAGCACCCAGGCCAACAGGTCACCTCTCGACATGCTGCTAGTGCCCACATGCCCCATGACCGTGGCCAAACACTGGAAGCTATACCGATCAATCCCCGACACCCGGTCAACAGTAATAGGTATCTCCAGAAACTTCCTTGCATCCTCCTCACTAGTTATTACTTTAATATCCTCTAACGAACCCCGCTGCTGTACCTCAGAGTCTGCTTACCTTACTGTGTCCCCACTGTACACTGATCCGTCGTCCGACATTGTGTCCACCAAAAATTCTCAACGTTTATAAAAAAAAATAGAAGTACCTAAACTCTTATGTAGAACTATTCACTTCAAAAATGCTTGAAGACTTAAGTGTTATACTACTTGCCAAAAAAAAAAAATGTGTCCACTATATTCCTTTAAACAAAAAACAAATGACCACAACACTCCTGCAATATTTCTCTAGTTCACAAAATCCTAAGCAAGGTCGCCATTTGTTATGACCGGGGCTCGTATAAAACAAGGGCTCTTGATCATTGGACTAGGAAAGCACACAGCCACAACGGTAACACTAGATCCAACCCCTGAACTTATAATGTCGGCGCACAAAAACACCTATACCCTCCAGAGTTAAATCTGCGATAACGGGGTATCCTATAACTCAGTATAAGTGCACTACTACTACAGGCTGATGATCTCTGATAGAGCCTGATCACAAAAACATACAATTACGTTAATAAGGTATACTAGGAAAAAATAGAGATCTTAATTAAATCACTGCAATGGTTTAATGCAAACTAGAAGAAGGTATATTTAAAGTTACTCTAAACAATAATGAACTGCCACTCCTATACTAAAGAAAGTGAACGAAAGTCCCAAAGCATCGAGCAGGAATCTTCTGAAGAAAGTCTGATGCTGAGGTAAGATGATCGTATCGGACTTTGCACCGTTATATAATGCAGGAACAGGAAATGACAAGTGTATGGACATATAGGGTTAACTGGCACGGGAATAATAATAATTGCACAATAGTATTGTCTCCAACAATAAAAAGAAGTACTTCCTCAGGCAACGCAAAAGCCTGCTCGGGTTGTGCAACTCAACAACAACCAAGACTTATAAACAACGTGAATAACAATGCATACATATATATCTTAATAAGAAGAGCTTATAATCCTAATCGGGTGTCTGCTAGGCGAATAAAGTCTAGCTGGGATGTCGGAGGCTAGGAAACAATGGCTGAGCAAGCGGCTCGTAGCCTAGCGAGGTCCTTAAGATTGTGCGGCCAAATTACGTTAATTGACGGGGTGCTCTCTTGAGAGATCCAGATCGCTAGTATCTGGTTCTCTCCTGGCGGCCCTCCTAAATTCAAAGCAAACCGAGTTAGCACAGTGTTGGGTGGCAGAGACAAAAGCCCTCACTCGCAACACAATGCTAAACTCACAAGGTACACAGTCAGAAAGACCACCTAGGCTTCCCAAGAATCCGTTGCAATTGTACAAGTTCAACAAACTCTGGTACACATCGGAAATCACAACAACAATAGCCTCATCCCAGTCTAGCATTAGATAACCCAGCAGACAGCCAAAAACCAGGCAGGGAGACACCGTGAGTGTGTCGAACCTCTACAGACAAAATGGTAAACCCTCCAAAATGCCTATCTAAACATATATTATCTGAGAGCTTCAGCATATAATATGATGGCCGATATATGAAATCGTAGAGAACCAAAGGGGAGTTATGATATTAAATAGATAGGAAGAATGAGAGGTAAGAAGTTGAGAGAGAGAGAAAGTGCTCCATAGGTAGAAGTCAGGAGACTGGGGGGCAAGGGACATGTGAAGGGTATGCTAGTCAGGCAAGCTCTGAAGAGAATAGCTCCTCGGGACCCCTCCAGGATCACACACAAAGGCACAGTGGTCAGCCAATCACAGGCCGCTACGTCACCAGGCAGCAGGCCTGCAGAAGGCGCCAGGAACCACCAGCCAATCAAAACCGAGAGAAGGATCACGCGAGCGAGGGACCCCTCGAGGGAGGAGGAAAAAAACTACCTTCTCACTGCACGCTCGCTCTCTCCTTCCTTCACTACAATGCATCTTATGTTCAACTCATGATATAAAATATAATCCCTTGTCACAGGCGAAAACAAAGACCACTTCTATACTGCCTGTGACATGACGATTCACAAGCAAGAAAGTACAACATTGTAGATAGACTGTAGCCCATTTCACTGCCCCGACGAGCGCTAGTGGCTACCGGGAGGCGATTCTGCCAACGCTGGCAGGCGTCACAGTAAGCAGAGGTTATACTTCAAGTTAAAAATGCTTGATTAAAATTATTTGTCAAATTTTAGAATAGTCACAATAATTGACCGTAAAAAGATTACATTTATGTAACAATTAACTTGCCTCAAAACCTCTGTCTACTAAGAGTCTGTATAGTAACCTAGCTCTAGCCCAGAAGTCATCTACTTTAGTGCAAATTTTACAAAATCTTATTAACTGGGAATAAAAACAATTATAAGTTATTTTACTATCGATATTACTATTAGGGAAAGGAAAATGTATTACGTTAAAATTAAAATCATCAACTTTGTGATATACTTTAAGTATGCACTGTTCATTAACAATCTCTATATTCATATCAAGAAAATGTTCAACTTCATCATTTACTTTACATTGTGTGAGGGGAATAGAATTAGGATAAATAAGTTTTGCAACTTTATTAACTCCTTCAGACATATTATGTTCCAATAAGTCCGAGGAGGCGGGAGCCCTGGGATCATTGCCACTGCCTCGCACTACACTCCCAACAACACTGCGGCCGTTAGAATTATCGGAGGAGTCTGAGGTTGCCACCAACGGTTTTATCGTAAGCTAACTTATCGGACTTACTGAGCTCATATGACGCAAAATCGTGTCATAAACTTATTGGAGAGGCATGGAGATAAGTCCATATGACGCGATCGCGTCATATGAGTTTTTGGTTATAAGTTCCATATGACGCGATCGCATCATATATGTCGCAAGGAGTTAAAATTTAACAAATTGCAAACGAGAATATCATCAATATATCTAATATTATTACTTAACAATTTAGCAAGTACTAATTTTTCTGGGATTTTATTTTTCTTGCTACTGTCAACTAAGTTTTTCATAAATTTTAATTCTAAAGCAAGCAAGAATAAGTCTGCAATTAAAGGGCTAGTATTTCCACCCATAGGAATTCCTAATATTTGTTTGAAAATGTAGGGCCCAAATCTAACATAAGTATTGAAAAGGAGGAATTTAAGGGCATCTTTAAGTTTAGCTCTATCAAAATATACTGAACTAGTGTGATCAAAGCTAAGTGACGCATTATTAAAATATAAATTAACATTTATGCATTGTAACGATTATGACTACTTTCAAATCTGTCAAAATGCAAATCTATAATAAAGCAAAGTTCTGTAAATACTAAATCTAAAGGCAAATTGGTATACTGGACTTATTTTTAACAACCAATTCAGAAAATTATGATGTTACAGTGAGGTCCCCACTTGGATCTTCTGATCACTGTCTGATACAGGCCACCTGTGTATCACCTACCACACCTTCAGTCTGAACCTGTTTTGGTGACTAAATGGCATTACGATAGGGCAAACTGGGAGGGTCTTCAAGGTTTCTTTATTGATATTCCCTGGACCTCTTTCTTTTCTAATGATGCACACTCCACCTTGAGCCACATACAAGATTTTGTAAAAATTGGAATGGAAACTTTTATTCCTCATCAAAAGTACAGTAAAAGATCTAATTCACCTAAATGGTTTGACCATAATTGTGCTAGAGTAACTGAACAAAAAGCAATAGCCTACAATGCATACACAAGATCAAAAACACATGAAGCCTTTAATTACTTTTAGAAACATCAGAAATCATGCCAAAACTGTATTAAACCTAACTAAATCAAACTTTCTCCATAAGCAGGCAAATAAACTTCTATATAATCCAAATGATAACAAAATATTTTGGTCTACTCTTAACTCATTCAAATCCAACTTCACTACTGCTTCATCCATTCCACCATTAAAATCTCCGACTGGCAATCTTGTAAGTGACCCACGAGGTAAAGCTAACCTTCTTGCAGATATTTTCTCCACCAACTCAACCTTAGATGAAATAAATCAAGATGTCCCTGTACTTAATTTTAATTCACCTGAAATTCCCTCACATAAGATCCACACCAGACATGTCAACACTATTTTGCAGAATCTCTCAGTAGATAAGGCTCCTGGTCCAGATGAAATTCCTCCAATAGTACTTAAGAATTGCTCCTTGGTGCTCGCTCCTGTATTGGCAAAAATTTTCCGTCTGTGTACTCATACCTCATGCTTCCCAGTACCCTGGAAAGAAGCAAACATCCATCCAGTTCCTAAAAAAGGTGCCTCTTCAGATCCATCAAACTACAGACCAAGAGCTATAACTTCCACTCTTGGCAAAGTTTTTGAAATTATATTAAATAATCACATAATTAAGCATCTGGAGAATAATAAATTAATCAGTGATAGGCAATATGGTTTTAGACGATGTCGATCAACTGCAGACATTCTTTGCCTTCTTACGCATCAAATCAACCAAGCTACAGACCAACATGGTGAAACACATACAATAGCACTGGATATATCAAAGGCATTTGATAGAGTCTGGCATCAATCCTTATTGTCGAAGATGTCACACTACGGCCTTGCATGCATCATTAGTTCCACTAATTTCTTATCTTCATAACAGAAAAATATGTGTAATGGTAGATGGCCTTTATTCTCAATTTCACTCAATAAATGCTGGTGTTCCCCAGGGATCAGTTTTGGCCCCAACTCTGTTCCTCATTCATATCAATGATCTCATATCTACCACTCATAATCCAATACATTCCTACGCAGATGACTCAACACTCCACAGTTCCTTCACATTTACCAATTCTTTCACCCAACCCGATCTTATAAATTCAAAAATAAACACTGCAATTTCTCTGAACCAGGACCTTTCTAGAATTAATGAATGGGGACAAGGGAATCTAGTTTCCTTTAATGCACAGAAAACGAAGTACATTCAATTTTCTAACCGACAGAATCTCACTGACTCCCATATATTTTTTAATGATGTAAATATTCCCACTTACCCTAGTATTGACATTTTCGGTGTAACATTAACTACTAACTTGAGCTGGACACATTATGTTAGAAGCATTGCTAAGAATGCCTCTAAAAAACTGGGACTCCTGTACAGAGTTCGAGAATTCTTCACTGACGAGCAGTTGGCCGTAATATATAAAAGTCATGTGCGCTCTCAGATGGATTACTGTTCACCTCTGTGGGGTGGAAGTGGAGTGGTTGCATTGAGGCAGTTGGACAAAATTCAAAATAAAGCTATTAGATTAATCAATAACCCTGCAATCACACCGGACCTTCCTACATTAGCCATACGAAGAAACGTTGCATCCCTTGCATTATTCTACAGATATTTTCACAGCAATTGTTCCGAGGAACTTGCTTCAATTGTGCCGCCTCTCCACATCTTTCCCCGTAGAACTAGGGCAGCTGAGAGCGCCCATGAATTTACACTTTCTCCTCCACAATGCAGAACTTCTGCTTATCAGAATTCATTTATCCCCAGAGCTACTACTCTTTGGAATTCACTTCCCTCGAATTGCTTTCCACAATCAACAAATGTTTAAATCCAGTTCTTACAAACATTTTATGAATGGAGGATGCCTTTAGGCACATGGACCTTTTTGTTTTATCTGTGTTTTTCCTTCCTCCGTTCATTGTCTCTTAAAAAAAAATAAAAATTGAAAAGTCGAAGCTATGTACCGAGGTAACTTTGGGCATGATATTTATTTTATCAATAACTTCTAACAAATTTTCAACACGCCAATAATAGTTAAAGAAACAGAAACATTATAACCTTACCATTAACAGGAGAGGCGACGGTCTCCACACTGTTAACGGCTCTCATGTCTGTAATTGTCCCCACATTCGCTGCATCTGGCATCCACATCTGAAAGTACAATATGTCAAGAGAATTATTATAATAAAAGGTCAAATACAGCAACCTTTTACTTAATTCTAATGCTATCACAGGAATACATTAAAACATCTAAACTGCCCAAGTATGGTGCACCTTTTAATAAGTGGCAAAAGACTGAAGATCATTAATGTGATATTGTAAATGCAATTAAATTACGGTACATACCAGGTAAGCTATTAGGAGCAATCCTGGGGCTAGAGAAAGTCTTTAAGATTGCTGTCCTACTGGTACTTGGTGTGACATCAGCTTGATGGTTTGAAGATGGATGGGTTCGATATTGATCGGAACCAATCTTGGGTGTGCCGGTAGCTACGGTCTGTAAGGCAGTATTCTTTGTGGTACTCGGTGTGGTGGGGCCAGAATTAGGAGTATTGATAGTGCCAACAGATTGATGGTTTGACGATGGAGGACTTTGACATTGAGCTTTATAATTTTCCTTAACTTGTTGGGCTGTCTTCATCTTTAAAACTTGCTCATGTTCAAGCTCAACATCAGTGGTGGTACTCATTGTACCTATTTTTTCATTAAAATAAGCCTCTGCATATCGAATACTCGAGTAAACGCCCTTGAAAACTCCTCTTAAAAATACCCAGGTCTCTGGTTCAGGGTCTGAACAATTTCTAATCAGATTTTGTATCTGTAATTCATCCTCAGAACCTTCTCGGGGCAATAACAACGAGAAGACCCCTTGAAAGTCATGTTCATTGCTTTTGTCCTCACCCACGAAGAAGGGACAGTCATTAGGCTGCTAGGACGTTCACCAGTTAAGTCGAAGACGGCCCATCGTTTCTGCACACAACATATAAGATGAATATTAGTATATTACCTGGGATAGCAATGGCTATTGGAAGTAGAGGACACCAACCCTCATTTTTTTCTTTTAGTGGTAGAGCAGGGAGTGTTCTGTGGGGGCACCCAGTTATGGCCTTGGCCTTGCTCGGGACCCTGGGGCTGTTCGGCCAGACAGCTTAGGGAACAACAACAACAACAACAACCCTCATTCTGACAGTCAACCCACAACTCCCTTGTAGTCGTCACTTAAAAGTTACAACACGCAGTAGACACGTGGGGCATATTCTTATATTTCTATTTCCTCTAACACTAGGGTAGAGGGTCGTATATGGTATACATGTCTAATATATAGGCCTATGCATAATATATAAAGGTACCGGTATATAATTGTATATAGCACAATGCTACACTTACGTGTGCCTTTTCTGATTGTCTTGAAGAAACACGATTGATGGTGGAAGACATTGAGATGTAGGAGGCACACATCTTCTTGGGTGGAAGATGATCAGTCTCTGACTCGGAAGAAGATCGTGACATGGTCTTGGAACCTGCCGATAAAAGCACAGCATTACTAATAGAAAAATGTCAACGTTCACAATATCGAGTCAGTTATGACAATGCTAAAACAACAAAAGAAAATAACTTCAAACTTTAATATAGCACACACACACACACACACACACACACACACACACACTTTTTATTAAGGTGACAGTTACAAAGTGGTATACAATCTATCTTATTCTAGTTACACTGTAAACAACTGTAACACATTGCACAAAAAAGTTAACGATAATAAGACTTAATGCATTCTTTTCTTTTACTGATAAGGGCCAGCTTAACAAAAGTAATCCCACACTACTGTGAAGTATATATCATTTATTAATTTAATTAACTTTCAATTGACCTAAGGTCCGAATTCGCCCCAGTTGACGGTACTAATGTGTTTCATTAATTATAATATTGGCTACAATGTATGAAGAGGAGTGCACTATGTTGGTATGGCAATGTGCTAAGAGTGGACGATAACAAAATACAAAAAAAAAGATACAAGGAAGTAAAGTGATTTGTACAACGTAGGGGAAGGGCACTAATGGTTTGTCGAAGATGATGACAATGACTTGATAAGTTTTTCTCTTGTATATTAATCTAGTAAGAGAAAATGCAAGTCAAAAGGGTGTGATCAGAATATACTATGGTCTTGGTCATGAAGCATTGACATAAATATGGAAGTGTTGTCATTCTCAGGCCCATCCAGGTCTTCAAGCTTCCATAAATCAATTCGCATGCCCCTCCTGCATTTCATGATATAATCTTCAGTCACCGAATCGTAGGGGCTGAGACTCTTCGATTACAGGGCTTCACAGGGATTACTGATAAGCAAGACTACGAGATAGCGGAGATTTCATATTTCTACCGTAAAAACCGGTACTTTATGACCTGTATCGTAGTAGACACCCTACCAGAATATGTATCTGTAGGTGTGAAGAAGGTGGAACACGCATTACGTAGCATAGGGGTTAACTTGTCAGATCCCATGGGAAATCAGAGTGAGGTGCATGTTCTACTTGGTGTGGATCATTATTATGATGTAGTATACCCTGGATTTAAAAAGATGTGTGGTGTAATTTTAATCCCCACTAAATTTGGATATTGCATGAGCGGAAAGGTGCATACTACACAGTCAAAGGTCCTGGTCAACACGGTCTCGATATATAGAGTCAATGTAACCGCGGCAGAGGAGTTGGGAAGGGAGGATTCCCAACCTAGTGACCCTAAGATGGCTGCCGAGTTCGACCTGGAACGACTGTGGAGATTGGATCACATAGGCATTAATCCTATGGAGACTGATTATGACTCGGAAGTTGCGCTACAAAGGTTTGATGAGTCTGTGTGCTACTGTGCCTCAGACAAGCAATATAAAGTTAGTTTACCCTGGAAGAACAGTGAGATAAGCCTGCCTACCAACTATGGTTTGGCATTAGGTCGCTTGCGCGCATTACAGCGTAAATTGTCTAACAAACCGAGCACGCGCCAGGCGTATGACGATGTATTTCGAAGATAGGGGCTTTATTGAGAGAGTCGATGTCAAGGAACCATTTAAGAAGGGTAGGGTTCACTATCTGGCCCATCATGGGGTAAGGAAAGACAGCGTCACCACACCAATACGGGTGGTGTATGACTGTTCTGTCCACCAAGGTCAACAACCCAGTCTAAATGACTGCCTGTTGACAGGACCTGTCCCAACATCTATTGCGGTTTAGGCTGGGGAAGTACGCCTATACCAGTGACATCGAGAAAGCATTCTTGATGGTCAAGCTAAAGGAGGAAGATAGAGATGTTACCCGCTTTCTTTGGTTCAGCGGTATTAGCGACTCTGAAAGTCCAATCATAATATACCGTTTTCGGGTTGTACTCTTTGGGGCCACGTGCTCAGTTTTTGTTAAATGCCACAATCAGAAAACATCTAGCTGACACTCATGAGGACACAAGTAAACTATCTCGCGGATTATATATTGCCAATTTGCAGGGTTCTAGCGATAGTCAAGATGATTTGTTATATACATACTGGCAAGCACGCAGATTGTTTGCGGATGCACATCTATTTCTCCGCGAGTGGGTTACTAATAGTGAAGATCTACAGAGTTTAATACAGGTGGACGGCACGGCATCTCTTAACCAGGAAAAGTCCAGAAATTTGGGGATGATCTGGCAACCTAAACATGACATACTAACTTTTCAAACAAGGTCTTTTGCTCAGCAGACAGGAGCGCACACCAAAAGAAGTCTGTTGAGCAAAGTTGCGCAATTTTTTTATCCTTTGGGTCTAGCATTACCTGTTACCATAAGAGCTATGATTCTAATGCAGGAAGTTTGGAGACGTAAAATAGGATGGGATGACAGTTTGCCCGAGAACCTGAATGACCAAGGGACATTGTTGTTGAATGAGTATGCCATCCTATGTACTAAACCTATACCTTGTAAAGTGGCGGCGTTCGGTGACGTTACGTTACACACGTTTTGCGATGCTACGCCACGGCATACGGGGTAGCCATATATGTCGTTACTTCATTTGGGGCACATTTAGTTACAGCCCGGGCCAAGGTAGCCCCGGTTAAAAAGGTAACTATCCCTAAAATGGAATTGACTGCCATGCTGCTATTAGCACGTCTGGTGCAACATGTATGCGCAGCATACGAGAGCGAATTAAATATTGAAATCGTTCACGTATGGTGCGATAGTCAGGTCGCACTCAACTGGATACATAGCAAGAAGTCTCTGCCAGTTTATGTGTGGAATAGGGTAGATGAGATTAGAGCCCTTTTGCCAGACGTTGCTTATCATTATGTAAATACAAAAGAAAACCCTAGTGATCTCATAACTAGGGGAATAAAGGCTAGCCAGTTAGTGAAGTCCGATTTGTGGTGGCATGGTCCAAAGTGGCTGCTCCATGAAAGTGAATGGATGATTTGGCAGGCTGTTGGTGAGAGACTTCTACCACTGGAAACAGTGGCAGTTACAGCCCAACCAAATGAGCCACCGGGTCCAATCATAGAGTGGGCAAGATTCGGTGACTAAAATAAACTAGTCAGAGTTGTAGCTTGGGTATTGCGATATGTATCCAATCTCAAGCTTAAAGTAACGGGCCAACTCTGCAACAGGGGTCACAACATTGATGCTCGTGAATTTAAAGCAGCTGAAGTAACTTTGATCAAATAGGTTCATGTAGAAACCTTTTCCAATGAATTAGAATCCTTGAAAAGCTTGAATAAGACATTAATGCCTAATATAGTGCGTCAACTAAGGTTGCACCTAGACAATGGCCTCATCAGGTGTGAGGGTCGCCTGAAGTGGTCGGGTGTACCAGACGGCACAAACCGCCCTATACTTATGCCAACAAGACATCACGTTACTGATCTATTGATCATACGTGCACATAGGGAAGTAAAACACTACGGGGTATGTCATATATCAAATTTACGTCTCGCATGGTGGATACCCAGAGTTCGACAAGTAGCTCGACGCGTTGTAAGAAAGTGTGTAATATGCCAGAGACTAAAAGGTTAACCATATGCAACTGGACCAGGTCCACCTCTACCTGAATGCCGTGTAAAACACGTAGAACCTTTCCAAGCGGTAGGATAAGATTACACAGGGTCATTGAAGACGAGGGGCATGATAAGGTTTATATATTATTGTTTACCTGTGCGACGTCTCGACCGGTACACCTAGAACTATGTGAGATGTCTAGCGAAGAATTTATGCTGGCGTTTAGACAGTTTTGTGCCCGTCGTTCATTCCCTCAACTCATTCTTAGCGACAATGCTCCCACTTATGTCCAAGCATCAAAATATTTAAAGGATATGAGTAGTGATCCTACTATCATCACTTTTATGGGAGAGAAGAAGTGCGAATGGAGGTTCATTCCAGTTAAGGCACCTTGGTTTGGTGGAATGTGGGAACGTTGTGTCGGCATAGTAAAGTCAGGACTCGGAGCGGTTGTGTTACGACCGGCACTACGAAATAAACAAGGGCACTCAATATTGGAGTAGATGATAGGCTATATCTGCAACAACGTGTTACGACCGGGGCTCGTATAAAACAAGGGCTCTTAATCATTGGACTAGGAAAGCACACAGCCACAACGGTAACACTAGATCCAACCCCTGAACTTATAATGCCGGCGCACAAAAACACCTATACCCTCCAGAGTTAAATCTGCGATAACGTGGTATCCTATAACTCAGTATAAGTGCACTACTACTACAGGCTGATGATCTCTGATACAGCCTGATCACAACAACATACAATTACGGTAATAAGGTATACTAGGAAAAGATAGAGATCTTAATCAAATCACTCCAATGATTTAATGCACACTAGAAGAAAGTATATTTAAAGTTACTCTAAACAATAATGAACTGTCACTCCTATACTAAAGAAAGTGAACGAAAGTCCCAAAGCATCGAGCAGGAATCTTCTGAAGAAAGTCTGATGCTAGGTTAAGATGATCGTATCGGATTTTGAACTGTAGTATAAAGCAGGAACACGATATGACAATTGTAAGGACATATAGGGTTAACTGGAACGGGAATAATAACTGCGCAATAGTAGGAACTCAAACAGCAAAAGAAGTACTTCCTCATCAACGAAACAGCCTACTAGGGTTGTGCAACTCAACAACAACCTAGACTAATAAATGCCGTGAATAATAATGCATACATAACAGAAAGAGTTTATAATCTAAATCTGGTGTCTGCTAGGCGAATAAAGTCTAGCTGGGATGTAGTAGGCTAGGAAACAATGGCTGAGCAAGCGGCTCGTAGCCTAGCGAAGTCCTTAAGGCTGTGCGGCCAAATTACGTTAATTGACGGGGTGCTCTCTTGAGAGATCCAGATCGCTAGTATCTGGTTCTCTCCTGGCGACCCTCTCAAAGTCAAAGCAAACGAGTTAGCACAGTGTTGGGTGGCAGAGGCAAAAGCCCTCACTCACAACACAGTGCTAAACTCACAAGGTACACAGTCAGAAAGACCACCTAGGCTTCCCACGTCTCCGTTGCGATTGTACAGGTTCAACAAAACCTAGTACACATCGGAAATCACAACACCAGTAGCCTTATCCCAGTCTAGCATTAAATCCCCCAGCAGACCACCACGATACAGGACGGGAGACACCGTGAGTGTGTCAACCTCTACAGACAAAATTGGTAACCCTTCCAAAATGCCTAACTAAACATGTGTTATCTGAGAGCTTCAGCATATAATACGATGGCCGATATATGAAATCGTGCAGAACCAAAGGGAAGTTATGATATTAAATAGAGTAGAAGAATGAGAGGTAAGAAGTTGAGAAAGTGCTCTATAGGTAGAAGTCGGGAGACAGGGGGGCAAGGGACATGTGAAGGGTATGCTAGTCTGGAAAGCTCTGAGGAGAATAGCTCCTCTGGACCCCTCCAGGATCCCACACAAAGGCACGGTGGTCAGCCAATCACAGGCCGCTACGTCACCCGGCAGCAGGCGCCAGGAACCACCAGCCAATCAAAACCGAGAGAAAAGGCCACGCGGGCAAGCAACTCCTCGAGGAGGGAGGAGGAGGAGAAGCAACACTCACCTCCCCCACCCTGCTCGCTCGCTCGCTCTCTCTCTCTCCTTCACTACAATGCATCTTATGTTCAACTCATGATATAAAATACAATGCATTGTCACAGGCGAAAACAAAGACCACTTCTACCCTGCCTGTGACATGACGATTCACAAGAAAGAAAGTACAACATTGTAGACAGACTGTAGCCCATTTCACTGCCCTGGCGAGTGCTAGTGGCTACCGGGAGGCGATTCTGCCAACGCTGGCAGGCGTCACAAACGGTACGCTAATTCCAAACCCTCGAACTATTACGCCGGTGAACAAAACACTTAAAACCCTCCAGAGTTAATCTACTGGATAACGGGGTATCAATTAACTGGGTTTTAGTGCACTTCTACAAAGGCTTACCGATGACGGAAAAGCCTACTCACAACATGAGTACTTTACGTTAATAAAATGCTCTTAAGTAATAACAATGCTTGAATAAACAATAATAAGATTTAATAAAAGAGTATATGCTTACATTAACTTTAGTGTGAGTCTGTACTCAACACTAAACTCTACAATGCTCTATGAAAACACTGGAAGTCTAGTCCTACAGCAATCAGATAAAGAATCTTCTGAAAATGTCTGATGCTCGAAGATGCTCGTTAATATAGAACAGAAATAATGCAGGGGCAGGACACCAAAGCGTGTATCTTAAATACACCAATAAGTAGGATATATATATATAACAAGGGAGTGCAACAACTCTGTGACAGCACTAATAATCGCCACTCAAAACAGTACTTCCTTAGCCAACTTAACAGTCAAACTGGGTTGTGCACTATGCATCAACCTAGGCTAAAATAAGGCTTGAATAATTCCTAAAGCATACACAATTAAAGTTAATAAACACAATGCTGTCTTCCTCACTAATAAAGTCTAGCAGTGGCATAAATGGTACTAAGAAACTAAGGAAAAGCTCATAGCCTACTGCCTCCCCTTGAACAGATTTCCCTTATGTTACGTTAAGTGACTTGGAGGCTCTCTTGGTAAGTCCAGATCTCTAGTATCTGGTCTTGCCCTGGCGCTCCACAAAGGTCAACAAAATGAGGTAGCAATCATACAGGTAAGAGTAGGCAAAAGCCCTTTACCGGTATACTGCTACACTCGCAAAGGAAAATGTGCACAAGGGTTACAGGCTAGTTCGCTTCGTCGATGTTGTACAGGCTCTGACTTGCCACATACATAACTCAGACAACGACCAAAGATCCCTTCCACTGTCTAGCATTAAATAATAAGAGAGAACAGCTCAATAATTAGAAGCACCCTAACACTATGGTACCATTTAACTATGACTAATAATCCCTAAAACTAGTGCATACATATATGGAGAGCTGGTGCCGGTAATACGACTGGCCGACTATGGAAGTCGTATGCAGAACCAGAAGGGATAAGTAATTGAATAAAGAGAGAAGTATGAAACCGAAGAAGTTCAGAGAGAGAGATAGTAGTATAGATGGTTATATGGGAGACAGGTTGCAAGGGACATGTAGGACCTAGCACTCTGCGGAAGGTAGCTCCTCGGGACCCCTAGGATCACACACAAAGGCATGGTGGTCAGCCAATCACAGGCCGCTACGTCGCCAGGCAGCAGGGCTGCAGAAGGCGCCAGGAACCACCACCCAATCAAAACCGAGAGAAAGGACCACGCGGGCAGGAACCTCAGGGAGGGAGGAGGAAGAGCAACACTCACCTCCCCCACCCCACCCTACTCACTCGCTCTCGCTCTCTCTCTCTCTCTCCCCTTCACTACAATGCATCCTATATTCTAGCAAGGATATAAAATACTTCCAAGTGTCACAGACAAGAATAAAGATCACCACTGATCTGTCTGTGACAACATGTACTCGATGAAAGAAAGAACATCGTTCTACGATTATTGTAGCCCATATCACTGCCCTGGCGAGCGCTAGCGAGTCACTAGCGCATTCTGGCAAGCTGGCCAGCGTAACACCCCGCCCAAGATGTGGGACGCTTCAGCCACAGGCGAACCCCACATCTGACCAGACAGAATGCCCATCAACCCCGCATCACCCAGCCACTCTCCAAAGTTGTGAAAACAAGGCACGATCACAAACATAAAACACTGCATTATAAAACAAATCTGCACAACACTTCCCCAAAATAATAGCATCATAATAATTATATCACGCTCAACGAATAAGCTTCACCAAGCCTAGCCTACTAAGACAACAACTCAGAGTGTCTTAGATGCTTGCTGTGATATACTGCACTTATATACTATCAAAAAGAAAGTTTTTTTATGTGAGGTTTTTATATATTTTAATAGTGTTTTTGGTGGCGTTGCACTACAGTGGCAAGCTTAGTTTTTCTCCACTTAACACACACTGACTGACGGGCGAGGGTTCTCCTGCAAACAAACCCTCCCGTGACAAACAATCAGCCAAAACATTATCAGTGCCCTTAGCATGCCACACATCAAACTTGTGTTCCAGCAGCACAACAACACCTGACACTGATAAACTGCCCAGTTCATCGCAAGACTGGCACTTCTCTTCGCTCTTTCCGGCAACGGGGCCTGCCAATAACCTTTAACTAGTTCTACCTTCGTGATAGGCAATGCAGCCCTGAGGCGGTCTATGGTGTCGTCAACTCTCGATAAGGTATAGGCGTCTGTCAGGGATAATTCACACCCACTCTTGCAATCAACACACACACTGATCTTGCCACTTAACACAGGTTGCAAAGTTACAGGCAACGACCACTCAAGACATTCCTTATCCCTCAGACCCTTCGTCAACACATACTCCAGCTCTGCATGCACCACAGGCTGTTGAGCAGGATTTATACGGTAGGGAATTAAACTGAGCCTTCCACTGTCTCCAGCCTCCGTGTCGGATTCTACCCCGTACATCAGGCCTGGAGAATGAACAAACATGCGAAAGTACTGCCATAGCCTAGTAAACAACTTCCTGGCACTGTCTCCAGCCTCCATGTCGGATTATACCCTGTACATCAGGCCTGGAGAATGAACAAACATGCGAATGTACTGCCATAGCCTAGTAAACAACTGCCTTGCACTGTCTCCACGAACAACATGCCTAGTGCCCTCCCACAACCCAGCCGAGACCGCAGCTTCTAACCTGTAGTCTTCCTCCTTCTCCACCTTCGTCCCTAGAACAGCCAGGTCATTAGAGGGACCATCAGTAACACCTGTGCAGTGACTCCCTTAGTTCATTATTGCTAAGCCTTCCCCACCGATACCGTACATGCGTACCCCCGCATTCCTTGCAACTACATCTGCCTGCGCAGCATCGCCGCCTTCAGCGACATGGCCAGATACAGTCGGTCTATGGTAGGGCTGTTGCATTTCACTAGAGCAGCATTGGGAGGCTATACGATGGCCGGGCGCATCCACTCCACAGCCAACCTCGCCAATCTGCTCAATCTCCTCCTTCTGACCACCATACTTGGCAGCCATGGGTCGACCCTGACCTGGCAACCATGCCAAAGCCTCGTCGCCCACCTTGAACCACTGAAACAACGAGGCCAACGGTTTACTGACACTCAAGTGACCTGCCGGCGGAACCTCGTGCACCACATGAGTTGTGAGGCCTGGGTGCTCGGCACAAACAGTGGGGTATGGACCGATCAGGTGCTGGAGCGCTGCACACTGCTGCTCAGGCAGGTGCTCTAGCGCATCCACAGCCACCTGACTCGTATCCCCCGCCCACTGCTCCACCGAGACATGACAATCACGACTCTCCTCCACCTGTGCCCCACTGCCCCCCTCTCCTTCTCCACCTTGGCCGCTGCAGACCAACGCAGGGACAGTAGGCTGCTCAGGTGGTTGCCTCACAAACTCCTCTAACAGGTTCACCTGACATGCTTCCCCGTCCTCGAGTTCAGTAGCCCCGTTCCCACAACTCTCCTCCACCTGGGAACTACTCTGTCACGGAGTGCCATCACGCGCTACCATGTCACTAGGGGGGACAGGTTCTGGGGCCCTTCCGGAGCTCACCTTTGGGTCAAGTACAGAGTCCCCAAGGAATGTCGCTGGGTCCAAACCGACCACCAGCCTCGTCTTTCTCCTTCCGACCCTTCCTCCGCTGGTCATAAACTTGGGTACTAGGCTGTGACATCTTAACGGACTGAGATCTCTCAAGCCCCTCTTGCTCCTCCCTACTCGTGTCGGCCACCCTCTTGGCAACGACTAAGGGTGGAACCTCGGAAGTGGGCACCGCAAAGTCATTACCAAGAAGGAGGTCGACCCCCTCAACTGGCAACTTCTCCACCATACCCACATCCAACTCCCGTGTCACACCGTCCACCTCAAGCTCCATTCTGACCAGCGGGTAAGACCGCGTAGCATTGATGCCTTGAACCACCACAACCCGAGCCACGTTAACAGGCTTGCCAGTGAAATTCTTAACAAGTGTCTGGGAAGCGCCCGTATCATGCAACAACTCAAGCCTATGCTTCACACCAGCCCACCTCACAGTGCCGTGCCCCCTATGACCACAAAAAGCATCACGGACAGGTGACGAACCCTTCTGCTGCTTCTGCACCGACTGTGACTTCGCAACCGACGTAATACCCCGGGCAAACGCGGAAGACCTCAAAGACACCGATTTGTTTTTGTTTTTTCTATATTCCAACTTACTTCCTCTCGGGCATAGGCTGAGAGCCTTAACATTCACCGCTTTACAATGAACAGTGAAGCCCGTGAGGTCTTGTTCCAGTCTAGGGAGTGAGACATGTGAAGCACGTAGAGTACAACGAGCACCTGCCATCTTGCCTTCACATGAGGCACGGTGCTCACTCATGGCCCGAAACGACCCCATCTCTGAAGCCACCTCGTTCCCGTGCCTCACTCCCTACACTCGGACTCTCACACTTGCACACACACAACGCCACCTGTTGAGCAGATAACTCACCAGATGTTGCTCACTAGTGACACCACTGCTGTAGGCAGTGTGCTCGGACATGAGCGCGCAATATGCCCCTTCTCATGACACTTGAAACATTCCACCTCACTCTTGGACTTCCTCTGAGGTGAGGAAGGGCCCTGGCCTTTCTTAAACGGGAAGGGTTTCGACTTGGGTTCATAATTGGCAACAGTACTCTTACATGGATAATTATATGTTGTCATTAATTCGGGGGGTGGAGCGGTACGCCCCTTGTTACCTGCCTCAGCTCTCTGTGCAGATCCGCACCCACGAATCAATGACAACCTGAGGTCAGCCAGCTCAGCCGCCTCTTGTAGAGTTTTCGGTCGCTTTTCTTTAATGTTAAAGAGTCAAGTCACTGCCAGTACATTTAAAAAATTGTTCGAGCAACATTAGTTGTTTTACTGAATCAAAAGTAGTTGCCTTCTCCGACCTTAACAAAATTTCAAATGCATCTGACAGCTCTCTAGCGTGTTCCTGGAAAGTACTCTCCTTTCTTTTTGGAACCGCCCTAAACTTCAGCCTATAGGTCTCTGGCTGTAGCTCATACGCCCTCAGGACAGCCTCTTATAATAGCTCTTAATTCAAACAGGAATCTAGGGGCAAAGCATCGTACGCCTTGAGTGCTTTCCCCATCAATCGTGAAGAAACAAGGGCTGCCCACTTCTCCTCGGGCCATTGGTGCTCCTGGCACTTTTTCTCGAACCGGAGAACAAATTCTGTGACTCCCAACTCATCAAACACTGGAACCAACTTAAGTAGATGCGACAGGGACTGGTCATGGGCTCGACCCCCCTGGGCGACCCGGTTCCTTGTCACCTCTACACAAGTTTTCTCTAAGTCAACATCGGCACAATACCTCTCAGACTCAAACTTGCGCTCAGACTCTCGCTCACGCTGCTCGAGCTCGAGCTTCCGCTGCTCAAGCTCAGACTGCTGCCTGAGCTCAGCCTCATGCTTCCGCTGCTCGAGCTCAGCCTCATACTTCCGTTGCTCAGCCTGCTGGTTAAGTTTGGCGAGTTCGAGCTGAAACAACATCTCGGCAGACAACCCTTGAGGAGGGGGTGCTACTATAGGGGACCCACCCCGTGAATCACCTAGAGGCATACCCAACCGCCAGCGGGCATCGGCCTGCGGGAACGTACCCGGCTCCGGAGCGCCATGATAGGAGTCGAGTGGAATTTTTTTTTTTTTTTTTTTTTTTTGGGGAGACAATGAACGGACGAAGGGAAAACACAGATAAAACAAAAGGGTCCATGTGCCTAAAGGCATCCTCCATTCATAAAATGTTTGTAACAACTGGATTTAAACATTTGTAGATTGTAAGTTTGTGGAAAGCAATTCGAGGGAAGTGAATTCCAAAGAGTAGTAGCTCTGGGGATAAATGAATTCTGATAAGCAGAAGTTCTGCATTGTGGAGGAGAAAGTGTAAATTCATGGGTGCTCTCAGCTGCCCTAGTTCTACGGGGAAAGATGTGGAGAGGCGGCACAATTGAAGCAAGTTCCTCGGAACAATTGCTGTGAAAATATCTGTAGAGTAATGCAAGGGATGCAACGTTTCTTCGTATGGATAATGTAGGAAAGTCCTGTGTGATTGCAAGGTTATTGATTAAATCTAATGGCTTTATTTTGAATTTTGTCCAACTGCCTCAATGCATCCACTCCACTTCCACCCCACAGAGGTGAACAGTAATCCATCTGAGAACGCACATGACTTTTATATATCACGGCCAACTGCTCGTCAGTGAAGAATTCTCGAACTCTGTACAGGAGTCCCAGTTTTTTAGAGGCATTCTTAGCAATTCTTCTAACATAATGTGTCCAGCTCAAGTTAGTAGTTACTGTTACACCGAGCATGTCAATACTAGGGGAAGTGGGAATATTTACATCATTCAAAAATATATGGGAGTCAGTGAGATTCTGTCGGTTAGAAAATTGAATGTACTTGGTTTTCTGTGCATTAAAGGAAACTAGATTCTTTTGTACCCATCCATCAATTCTAGAAAGGTCCTGGTTCAGAGAAATTGCAGTGTTTATTTTTGTATTTATAAGATCGGGTTGGGTGAAAGAATTGGTAAATGTGAAGGAACTGTGGAGTGTTGAGTCATCTGCGTAGGAATGTATTGGATTATGAGTGGTAGATATGAGATTATTGATATGAATGAGGAACAGAATTGGGGCCAAAACTGATCCCTGGGGAACACCAGCATTTATTGAGTGAAATTGAGAATAAAGGCCATCTACCATTACACGTATTTTTCTGTTATGAAGATAAGAAGAAATTAGTGGAACTAATGATGCAAGGCCATAGTGTGACATCTTCGACAATAAGGATTGATGCCAGACTCTATCAAATGCCTTTGATATATCCAGTGCTATTGTATGTGTTTCACCATGTTGGTCTGTAGCTTGGTTGATTTGATGCGTAAGAAGGCAAAGCATGTCTGCAGTTGATCGACATCGTCTAAAACCATATTGCCTATCACTGATTAATTTATTATTCTCAAGATGCTTAATTATGTGATTATTTAATATAATTTCAAAGACTTTACCAAGAGTGGAAGTTATAGCTATTGGTCTGTAGTTTGATTGATCTGAAGAGGCACCTTTTTTAGGAACTGGATGGATGTTTGCTTCTTTCCAGGGTACTGGGAAGCATGAGGTATGAGTACACAGACGGAAAATTTTTGCCAATACAGGAGCGAGCACCAAGGAGCAATTCTTAAGTACTATTGGAGGAATTTCATCTGGACCAGGAGCCTTATCTACCGAGAGATTCTGCAAAATAGTGTTGACATGTCTGGTGTGGATCTTAGTGAGGGAATTTCAGGCGAATTAAAATTAAGTACAGGGACATCTTGATTTATTTCATCTAAGGTTGAGTTGGTGGAGAAAATATCCGCAAGAAGGTTAGCTTTACCTCGTGGGTCACTTACAAGATTGCCAGTCGGAGATTTTAATGGTGGAATGGATGAAGCAGTAGTGAAGTTGGATTTAAATGAGTTAAGAGTAGACCAAAATATTTTGTTATCATTTGGATTATTTAGAAGTTTATTTGCCTGCTTGTGGAGAAAGTTTGTTTTAGTTAGGTTTAATACAGTTTTGGCATGATTTCTGATGTTTCTAAAGTAATTAAAGGCTTCATGTGTTTTTGATCTTGTGTATGCATTGTAGGCTATTGCTTTTTGTTCAGTTACTCTAGCACAATTATGGTCAAACCATTTAGGTGAATTAGATCTTTTACTGTACTTTTGATGAGGAATAAAAGTTTCCATTCCAATTTTTACAAAATCTTGTATGTGGCTCAAGGTGGAGTGTGCATCATTAGAAAAGAAAGAGGTCCAGGGAATATCAATAAAGAAACCTTGAAGACCCTCCCAGTCTGCCCTATCGTAATGCCATTTAGTCACCAAAACAGGTTCAGAGTGGGAAGGTGTGGTAGGTGATAGACAGGTGGCCTGTATCAGACAGTGATCAGAAGATCCAAGCGGGGACCTCACTGTAACATCATAATTTTCTGAATTGGTTGTTAAAAATAAGTCCAGTAGGTGGGAATTATGATTAGGATTATCTGGTACACGGGTGGGTTGGTTGACTAGTTGAGTGAGATTAAATGAGTCTGCAAATAGCTCACATTCAAGACCAGCATCATCAGTCCTGGCTGAATGAGTGAGCCATTCAACATTATAGACATTAAAATCACCCAACACAGTGATTTCAGAAGAAGCATTTAAGTTGAGGACACTGAGTTGTGAGGACAGAGAATCAAAAAGACTTTGCTCTGGAGGAGTATTTGGGGAAGGGTAGATGCAACATATGTATTTAAATTTACCAGCATAAATTAATTTGTATATAGAATAATCAAAATAGGGACAATTGAAACTAGTAACCTCCTCCAGGGCAATTTCAGATTTTGCGAAGCAACATACACCTCCTTTAGGTCTGAAATTTTGGAGCAGTTGATAACCTGGAAAATTAAATCTAGACGTGTCCGATGTGGATGTTACTTGAGTCTCTGTCAAAAAAAGGAGAGTAGGGGATTCTGCTTGAAGAAATTGATGTACAGAATTGATGTTAGAGTGAAGTCCCCTTATATTGCTAAAGAAAAAGCTGCACCGACGAGCAGCTTTGGGACGTTGCAATGCTCTTGACACAGTCGCATGATGACGACCGGGAGGGCCCTGTATCAATGACCCAATCCTGCCGGGGGTGGATATCCGAGGGACCACCAAGTTTGCTCTTAACAATTGTACTGCCATATTTATTGGGTAAGGTGTATGGTGTTACATGTATGATATGTAGTGGGAAGAGTAGTGTTTTATGGATAGAGGATAGCAATGTAGGGCAATGTCGTGAAGTTGGATGTGTATGTTATATAAAGAGGGTTTTCCTGATACCCCTGATGTGTGAGGCAGAAAGATACGTATCCAGCTACCAAGGCCTGGGAGAGAAAATGGAATTCAGGCTATTCCCTGAGTCTCCCGAAACCTTGGCGGTAGTACTTCCCTGGGCGGAGCTGCCTACCCCTACTACCTACAAGGGCCGAAGGTGCCCCAGCTCCCACTCCACCCGAAACCCCATGCACCCCACCTAGCACACAGGCAGCCAGCTCACTTCTCGACATATCGCTAGTACCGGAAAACCCCAAGACCGTGGCCACACACTGCAGTCCGTACCGGTTTAGCCCCGCCACCCGGTCCGCCGACATAGGCTTCCCCCAAAAAATCCGAGCATCCTCCTCACTGTTCACCACCCGAGCGCCGCTTAACAACTCCACCTCCTCGCCTGCCTCTCGCACTGTGCCCTCACTATGCTCAGACCCGTCCAGTGACATGATGGAGTCGACAACAAAAAATTCTCAAGTCCAGACAAAAAAATAGCCAAACTCTTGCGCAGCTTTATTCACCAACAAATATTCGAAGATGTTCTTGAGTGCAATACTAGTTCACTAATAACTCCAACAAGTTCTATGTATCCTCAAAACAATGTCTACTGCCAACAATGCGAGAAATAAATTCAACCCCCAAATGGCAATAAGATTTCTCCAAAAAAAAAAATGCAATATTCAGTTCACTATATTCTGGTCTAAGGTCGCCATTTGTTACGACCTGCACTACGAAATAAACAAGGGCACTCAATATTGGACTAGATGAAAGGCTATATCTGCAACAACGGTACGTACGCTAATTCCAAACCCTCGAATTATTACGCCGGTGAACAAAACACTTAAAACCTCCAGAGTTAATCTACTGGATAACGGGGTATCAATTAACTGGGTTTTAGTGCACTTCTACAAAGGCTTACCGATGACGGCAAAGCCTACTCACAACAGGAGTACTTTACGTTAATAAAATGCTCTTTAAGTAATAACAATGCTTGAATAAACTATAATAAGATTTAATAAAGGAGTATATGCTTACATTAACTTTAGTGTGAGTCTGTACTCAACACTAAACTCTACAATGCTCTATGAAAACACTGGAAGTCTAGTCCTACAGCAATCAGATAAAGAATCTTCTGAAAACGTCTGATGCTGGAAGATGCTCGTTAATATAGAACAGAAATAATGCAGGGGCAGGACACCAAAGCGTGTATCTTAAATACACCAATAAGTAAGATACATATATATATATATATATATAACAAGGGAGTGCAACAACTCTGTGACAGCAGTAATAATCGCCACTCAAAACAGTACTTCCTTAGCCAACTTAACAGCCAAACTGGGTTGTGCACTATGCATCAACCTAGGCTAAAATAAGGCGTGAATAATTCCTAAAGCATACACAATTAAAGTTAATAAACACAATGCTGTCTTCCTCACTAATAAAGTCTAGCAGTGGCATAAAAGGTACTAAGAAACTAGGCAGAGCGCAAGCATGCTCGTAGCCTACTGCCTCCCCTTGAACAGATTTCCCTTATGTTACGTTAAGTGACTTGGAGGCTCTCTTGGTAAGTCCAGATCTCGAGTATCTGGTCTTGCCCTGGCGCTCCACAAAGGTCAACAAAATGAGGTAGCAATCATACAGGTAAGAGTAGGTAAAAGCCCTTTACCGGTATACTGCTACACTCGCAAAGGAAAATATGCACAAGGGTTACAGGCTATCTAGCTTCGTCTATGTTGTACAGGCTCTGACTTGCCACATACATAACTCAGACAACGACCAAAGATACCTTCCACTGTCTAGCATTAAATAATAAGAAGCACCCCAACACTATGGTACCATTTGACTATGACTCTAATAATCCCTAAAACTAGTGCATACATATATGGAGAGCTGGTGCTGGTAATACGACTGGCCGACTATGGAAGTCGTATGCAGAACCAGAAGGGATAAGTAATTGAATAAAGAGAGAAGTATGAAACCGAAGAAGTTCAGAGAGAGAGAGAGATAGTAGTATAGAGGGTTATATGGGAGACAGGTTGCAAGAGACATGTAGGACCTAGCACACTCCGCCTAGCTCTGCGGAAGGTAGCTCCTCGGGACCCCTAGGATCACACACAAAGGCATGGTGGTCAGCCAATCACAAGCCGCTACGTCACCAGGCAGCAGGGCTGCAGAAGGGGCCAGGAACCACCAGCCAATCAAAACCGAGAGAAAGGACCACGCGGGCGGGAACCTCCGGGAGGGAGGGAGGAGGAAGAGTAACACTCACCTTCCCCACCCTGCTCGCTCGCTCTCCTTCCCCACCCTGCTCGCTCGCTCTCCTTCACTACAATGCATCCTATATTCTAGCAAGGATATAAAATACTTCCAAGTGTCACAGACAAGAATAAAGATCACCACTGATCTGTCTGTGACAACATGTACTCTATGATAAGAGAGAACATCGTTCTACGATTATTGTAGCCCATATCACTGCCCTGGCGAGGGCTAGCGAGTCACAAGCGCATTCTGGCAAGCGTAACCGTTGTAGGACGTGCTCTATTAAAGAAGAGTGAGTTGACGACAGTCCTCACAGAGATAGAGGCAGTCGTGAATGATCGCCCGCTTACATAAATATTATGTGTACACCGACCTGCAAGAACCACTACCATTAACGCCAGCTCACTTGCTATATGGAAAACCATTGACTGTGTTTCCATCTGATTTCCAATCCATAGTAGAGTTAGAGGATCCCTCATTGTACTCTGAGGTAGCGGTGTCTAAGAGATACCAGTATATATCCAGGATAATAGAGGATTTTAGGAAACGGTGGATTAGTGAATATCTGCTAGCATTGAGGGAAAGGAGTGTTGTTACTCCCTCTGGTAGACCAACGGCACCTACTGTTAGTGAAGTTGTTTTAATTAAAGAAGATAGTCCTCGTTTATACTGGATATTGGGCCGCTTGTTGGAGGTATACAAAGGGGCAGACTCTGTAGAGCGGGTAGCACTATTGAAGACAGCCACTGGAACTACTGTTCGTCCTATCGCACGTTTGTACGCTTTGGAGCTCGATTCCGCATTGCAATCTGATGCTCCACCTGTTATTGCTGGGTCTGAGGATTCTCAAAGGAACGACTCGCCTCTTACTGATGGTGATCATTCTCGGACCGGGACGCGTCCCAGACGCACAGCTGCTGGCGCCGTTGACATGTGGCATCAGAAGATAGCCTCTGGGCAACTTTAGGTTTAACACCTTACGAGCGGCCTATGCGGTTTATTTATGTGTACCGCCCAGCGGGGTGTTTTTAGCCAAAATAGGGCTGTTTACGTGATCATTTTCATGCCTAAATAAGACTCAGAACGTAAAACAAGTATCTATCCCTGAAAGGGCATAAACAGAGCTTTCGAATGACACCATAACGATCCTTGTATGATGGATAGTTTTCTTGCAATAACCGTGCAACGCGAGTGCAAAAAGCAGGTAATTCGGTACTTTCGGTACATAATTGAGTATGTAGCGAGTGAGAGAGGGAGGAGGGAGCTGAGATTTGTGTCAGTAGGTTCGCCGCGGTGGTCTGGAGCAGTCATACGCTCGCTAGTCTCCTGCCACCACTTGTCTCTCTCTCTCAGCCACATTACGTGCTGAAATTGCCACTCGACCTATGTCGAGCGCCGCCACATAGTCCAGCTTTATTTAACTCGACTTAAGTGGTGAGCCGCTTCTTAAGGGTTAAGGTGGGGTTCAGGTATTTTTTTGTGGGGGGGAGTGTATCGTAAATACGATAGGCTATGACTCTTTTGTGATCTCGTATGTCTCTGTGACGTCATGATCGCTCCTACAGCACGACGTAGGACGAGTAGATCGTATATTATAAGATTGTAAATAAGTTAAGTTATAAAAGGCCTAATATGCTATTAAGCAATATTGCCATGGTCTTCTGTAGTATATATGAATTTATCGTATAGAGCAACCTAGATGCGGTACGATAATTTGGGCTCCTGGCGTTTTGCCAAGGCAGGAAGGTGTGCCTTCGAGGAACGGCAGAGCCTTCACGAACACCAACCAGTTAACAACTAATTTTCCGCCCTCAGTTGATCTTGCTTTTGTGCCTCTAATCACAATTCACACAGCTACACCATCACGATGCTCTCATCGACGCCATGACTGACTGACAGATAAGCATAATATTCATGTCCATTCCCATGTAATCATTTATTCTTTCTTTAACTTGACTCATGTCTCGGGACCGAAGTCTCGTTCCCCATTGTCCACCGCCATATTGGGTAAAACATTCTCCCTTGCCTCATTGCCACGTGGAACTATTGGTGAGTTAATTCCTGGCTAATATTAACCCTTATAACCTTACCCTATATATACATTTATTATGTGAGACCTTTGGATATAAATTAGCTTGTTTCAGATTGAATTCAATTTAGATATGGAGTAGTTTTCATTTAGATTGATTTATTTGATTCATTATAGCTTAGTAATATTTAACTTCCATTGATAGTTTACCACACTGTATACGGTATAAGTGGGATGCTGGCGGCAATACAATTACATACATACATGCATAACATTTTAAGACTGAGTGTTCCACACATAAGTGCAGTTTCAGTCTCTTGTCCAAATGGCGGCATTCCAGGCAACCCTGTTAAGGGCTGCTTCACTTGTCAAGTTCTTGGATTTGAGATCGGCGCGTATAGTCCGATCCCAGGTCTTCCTCGGTCCACCCCTTGGTGCAGCTCCCTCCACAATCACAGACCTGCATTTTTTCACCCAATTTTGTTCATCCATTCTCTCCACATGTCCATACCATCCCAGTCTACTTGTACGCATCACCTCGCTAATACTCTTTATCTACCTAATTAATATAATTATCATCAACGAGCAGAGAACGAGAGCTGAGATCAACCTACACTTCAATCTACAATCAACCTATAACTAAAACATAATATTTAACTCCTAAGGACATCGACACCTTAAGTCATCCTTACTAAGAGTCAATAGTTAACCCTTATAAGTTAACATAGAATCGTATCGCAAAACATCTTCCTAATCTTAACCCCATACTTACAGTGACTGTCAAGAGTCATTTGTAACATATGGTGGCAGTGGCGGGATTCTTTTTAACCCCTTCAGACATATATGACGCAGAGGTTGCCAGATTAGCAATAAGACATAGAGTTCTCTCACTCTTATAATTACCTCTCCAAAATTAGTTTTCTGCCCACATCTAACTCAAAGACAACTGCAGAGGTTGAAGTAACTAAAATAAAGGTTTGTAAAAAACCCTGATGGTAATAAAGGCTTTAAAGTATCCCTAATAGGCTCAAAATTGCGTCATATGTCGGAGAGGGTTAACATGAATTGTTAATTAAGGCGACTACACCACGTACCGTCGAAGAATTATCCGGTCTACACTACCATTATCCAGTTTCTCCATTGTTTCCGGAGTTTCCTGTTCGATAAAATCTCTTCAACTCGACGAGTTTATACCACTCATTTATCCAGTTCATCTAGCAGCTCTTCAACCAGTTCCTGTTCAATTTATCACATCAACACAGAGTTTCTACCATTGATCTACCATTATCTACCAGTTCCTGAGTGGGCATGTGACGGTGACGACTACAAGCGGTGACCTAACCTGAGTGTGACGTCTGGGTGGGAGAGATACTTCGTCAGCAGAGCGGACTCAGCATGTTGATCATCCCTGACCTGCTCAACCATACTTAATTCACTCCTCACTGTGTTCAGCTCAAGAAAATCGTCTCTCCTAAGCTGTAAATGCTGTAGAAAATCAGCTATCATTCAACACTACTAATCAAAGTGTATTTAAAGGTGTGTACAGTGAATATCAAACATCTATATATTTTGTTTCACAGTCATTTATTTTTTCCGCATGTCTAGCGAGAGAAATTCAAGTTGCTAATTATGACTCATAAGATGAGCTTTCCTGGCATTTGCGTGTTTTCTAACTCGTGTAAAATCGTCGGTCAAATGGCGGTTACTTCAACATGTCATTCAGTTCCAAATTATCGACATGTCACTTCATCTCTGTATACTGATATGGACGTGAGATGTGGTTTACGCCCTCTTGACAGTACTCTCCTGTCATGAGTCAGTAAACAGTCTATCACTCAGTCATTCATCGTATTTCTCACTCTTGCAATGTGTATAAGTCTGTGCGGTGTGCGGTAATTCCCAGATGTAATTCTTAAATTTGTATTCCTAAGTGATAAACTTGTTTTTAGGACTATCGGGAATTAGTTTTCCAAGTCAGTAAACATAATTTTTGTTTCATAAGTTTTCTTAAACCCGCACGTTGATCTAAACGGTTGAGTTAAATTTAATTTGGAAACATATGAGGTTTTAAAGTGATTCTAGTGTTCATTAATTAATCACTTTTCTTATCTCTTTTTTTTTGTTTTTATAAGTGCTCGAGTGGCTTAGGCCTATGTCGAATTTCAACTCGCAGGCGGCAGCCAAGGTAATTGAGTATCTTTTTTATTTCTAAGTGAGTCATTTCAACATCTTTATTGTACGTACAGTGTATTTTGTTTTTCTTAAACTCTGTTTGATTTCTAATAGGCCAAGAACATTAGTTTTAACATGGACATTTCTGGTAACAAGCTGATTTTTTCAGGATAGGTTCAGGAATATGTCTAGAATAACATACTAAAAGTCCCCATAAATTCTCCTTGAGCGTTTTCCGTAATCCAAGATGGCGTCCAAAATGGCCGCCATTTCATGTTTTTCTCATAACTGTGCAACTAGGTAACCCCAATACACACTTTAAATGTCTAAATATGTTTTGAGACACAAGGAATCCAATAAAATACTTATTCAGTTATTTTGAAACACACAAGTACCAATAAAACCGCTCAAGCTCTTCCCGAAATCCAAAACGTGCACAAACTTGGTATACTTCTCATTTGCATCAGTCATCATCTTCATCGTCGGATGCTGTATCTTCAATGTTAATGTCCGCTGACGTTGGGGCAATATCATCATCATTGTCATCTGTTAGTGTCGGTGCTGTATTATTGCAATTGAGGCCACTACATTCACAGTTGTACACTGTCAGTCTGATATCGTTGAGGATGATCGAGGCAGCCATGTCTATTATACGATCGCTTTGGTTCTCAGCGTCTGAAACTGTATCACTGTTCCACTTTTCATGCAGTATTTTGTGCGCCGAGTCACGGAAACTCGCTATACTTGACTTTCCTTTCATGCTGGTGACAACTAGATCATCACCATAATGTTCTTTGAGCTTGCGTTTGAGATGCTTCACTGAGTAATCCACGATTCCTTCCAAACTTGTGGCAATGTATTCTGAAAGCTCTTGAAGTGAGTATTGACATTCATGACTATCATCGAGAAACTTGCATAGCTTCTGGAATGCTTCCTGTCTAATATTTTCAGTTGACATTCCCTCATTCTTTTTCTTGAGAAAGGAATGGGCACATGCTCGATGATACTTGGCTTCAGCTGCAACCAGATCATAAGCATGTTGCACACGATCAGAGACCTCGTTACCTCACTTGTCACCGCGCTCTGTTGCACAATCCAATACTGTTGCCTGAAACTCTAAGGTCTCAACACTGCTTGATGAACTTTTTCTACGGAAAGGGTTTTTAGTGTCCTGAGTGATGGGCTCCGAACAGAACATACAATAATTTTTTATGTTAAATATCTTTGAAGCACTTGACCGTAGCTGAGTCACATCTTCATCTTCTTCGAGACAGGAAGATTTTCTTTTTGCAGACACTATGGAACATTTCCTTGTGTAATTCTTGCGACAGACAGCATGGACTCCTAGTGGTGTTGCCTTCTCAAATAACTCATGAAAGCCATCACCGCGTTCTAAACTTGACTCCACAAGTGTCCTCCGTCCCTTCTCCCCAACTGCAACTGTATCCGGTGATGCTTCTTTACAGATTATGCAAGGCACGTCCATTATCTGAAACAAAAAGATTTTTTTTTTATTAGGAAACATAATTGCGTACAAAATGTCGCCCTCTCTGTTTATTAGCAATTCCACAACTGATGTTAAAATGCTTCCACATTCAAATGTTTTATTTTGTGTACTTTCTGCAAAAGAAGTATTTGTATTTATTAATGAAGAGTTTCTTTAATATTCTATGGATGAAATATTACATGTCAATTCATTAATGGCGCTAGTCAAGTCTAGACACCTGATTATATTAAAAAAGTATCTATTACAGAGATGTGAGGGAAAATTGGAAATGGTGGCCATTTTGGATTTCGGGAAGGGCTCAAGTGGTTTCATTGCTACTTGTGGGTTTCAAAATCTCTTAATAATCATTTTATTGTGTTCCTTATGCCTCAAAACGTATATTTAGACATTAAAATTTTGTATTTCGGTTAACTAGTTGTGCAGTTATAAGAAATTCAGGAAATGACGGCTATTTGGACGCCATCTTTGATTGTGGAAAACGCTCAAGGAAGATTTGTGAGGACTTTTAGTATGTTATTGTAGACATATTCCTGGATCTATCCTGAAAAAATCAGCTGGTTACCTGAAATGTCCAGGTTTAAGCCTATGTGACCTAATGCTCTTGGCCTATAACTAGTATCGAATTTCAATCTTAATTTATTTCAATCTTTTCGTTCACTCACTGGCGTAATTTATTCTTCTATTAACATTGGTCGATACTATTTGCTTTCATTTGAGTGCGAGTTTTGTAAAGATTAATTTTCGGGTTTTAACCCTTCTTTGGCGGGGGTGGACTTAAGTCGGGCTAGAGAACCTTGGACTATGTGGCGGGGACCGACTTAAATCTGTGTGCAATTTTTGAGCAATAATGGCTCTGAGAGAGAGACGAGCGATGGGAGGAGCGTAGGTCGGCTCATGACCGCTCGGCTACTGACGTCTACTCCACACACACCCACACTAACTACCTCGGTACACAGGGAATTATGTAAGGAAATTACCGTATTTTAGGGATTTTTCCTTCGTCTTGCACGATCGTTGAAAGAGAACGCGTGGTCGTAGAAGGATGGTTCTGGTGTCATTGGAAAGATCAATTATCGCCCTTTCAGGGATACATAATTGTATTACGCTCTGGCACTTGTTTATGCATGAAAAAGAGCACGGAAACAAGGTCGTTTAGGGTGTTACGACTGAGGTTTAAATATATCAGGGCTCTTATTCATTGGACTAGTAATGACATAAATGCTACAACGGAAAGCGCTAGATCCAACCTCTGATGTATATTCCCAGTGAACAAAGAACACAAATACTCTCCAGAGTTCTATATGCAATAATAGGTTATCAAACTCTCAATAAATGTGCGTCTACTCTAGGCTTAATGTTATGTGAAAACAGCCTATTACTACCTATAACCCAAGGTGCTTGGTTATGGTATGCAAAGTAAGGTGGTAAGAGAAGTTACAGCTTACGTTACTTTAATCAATAAATGTCAGGCACGCCTGCATGAAAGAAAGTGCACTAAAGTCCTTCAATACCAACAAGGAATCTTCTTTAAATGTTAGATGCTATCAAGATGCTCGAATCGGAAATGGAACGCAAAAAGGCAGGCAGCGGAACAATGCTCGTGCAGGCTATGCACACAAAAAGGCAGGATATATAATGCAGTCGGAGCCAAGAATATCCTAAACGTTACAACAATAATAATAATCGCCACGACAATGCAGTATTCCTATCAACAAAAAGAGCCTAAGTCGTTTGTGTCTCCATACGTCAAACTAGGCTGCGAAATGCTTGTGTAATCATAAACGGGTATGCATAATAAGAGTAATTGGTTTAATATACTTAACCCTTTCAGACTCGTATGACGCAGAGGTTGCCAGATTAGCAATAAGAAATAGAGTTCTCTCACTCTTATAATTACCTCTCCACAATTTGTTTTCTGCCCACAGCTAACTCAAAGACAACTGCAGAGGTTGAAGTAACTAAACTAAAGGTTTATAAATAGCCCTGATGGTAACAAAGGCTTTAAAGTATCCCTAATAGGCTCAAAATCGCGTCATATGTCGGAGAGGGTTAATGTCTACTATGACTGATATAGTCTAGCTAGAGTCAATGATACAAGATACTGGTGTGCATGGCATGCCACATAGCCTAGTGCAAATCTCAAGTCTGTGCGTCAAATATTACGTTATAATGAAGGGTAGCTCTCTTGAGAAACCTTAATACCGAAGTTTCAAGCGTTCTCCTGGCGTACCTCAAAGACAAACAACCGAGCCTAGAACTCTGCAGAATGGTATAGGCAAAAAGCCCTCATTCGTGCATGCTCTACTCTCAATGGCACACAGACTAGAATTTACCCAATCAACTCCAGTTCTCAGGTATGTCGTGCAGCTTTTAACTAAAGCCAGCACCCATCGGAAACAATACCTTATAGTATCAGACTCCTAGTCTAGCATTATCTAATCCAGCAGAACACTAATAATTATAGGAAGCGGTACTGAACAATATGAATGCCAACCAATGCTTCGTGATCAACTTATCTTAACAACTAACATACATGGGTTATATAAGACCTTAACGCACAATACAACTGGCCAGCATGAAGCTGATTATGCAGAGTTAACCTGAGGGGGTATAATATTAATAAAAGGTGGTGAAAGATATGGGAAATGAGAGAGATAGGCAGAGGAAAAGGTTCTCAGGTGCAGATAGGGGGACAGATATCAAAGGGATAAGAAGGATGCATTCTAGAGACCAGATCTGAGGGAGAGAGTGGCAAGAGAGCTGTATTTATACTAGCACTAGCTCGCACCGCATAAGCAAAGCGATAACAAGTCCTCCAGCCTATCCCAAAGAGGCCAACCAACCATGACGTCACCAAGCATGGTAAAAAACTCCTCCAACCAATCCCCAAGAGGCCAGCCAGCCGTGACGTCATCGAGCATGGCAAAAAACACTGCGCGCCTCCTCTAACTCTGTTCTACTCTCTCTCTCTCAAATCCTATCATTCCTACTAATGATAAAACTTATACTTTGCAATTAAATATATAAAGCCTTGACATGCGCGAAAACAAAGAGCCTTTCTGGACTGCCCATGACACGAGCTTTCATATGAAATAAAGCACAATAATACATCAACTGTAGCCACATCCACTGCCCTGGCGATCCTAGAGAGTCACTGTAGGACAAACCATGCGGTTCTAACGGAGTGGTTAATGTCCCCCCCCCCCCCCCAGATTTTTCTCAGAGGCCCAAGGCTCACAACAAATCTGATATGTTACGACCGGGGCTCGTATAAAACAAGGGCTCTTAATCATTGGACTAGGAAAGCACACAGCCACAACGGTAACACTAGATCCAACCCCTGAACTTATAATGCCGGCGCACAAAAACACCTATACCCTCCAGAGTTAAATCTGCGATAACGGGGTATCCTATAACTCAGTATAAGTGCACTACTACTACAGGCTGATGATCTCTGATACAGCCTGATCACAACAACATACAATTACGGTAATAAGGTATACTAGGAAAAGATAGAGATCTTAATTAAATCACTCCAATGATTTAATGCAAACTAGAAGAAAGTATATTTACAGTTACTCTAAACAATAATGAACTGTCACTCCTATACTAAAGAAAGTCCCAAAGCATCGAGCAGGAATCTTCTGAAGAAAGTCTGATGCTAGGTTAAGATGATCGTATCGGATTTTGAACTGTAGTATAAAGCAGGAACAGGATATGACAATTGTAAGGACATATAGGGTTAACTGGCACAGGAATAATAACTGCGCAATAGTAGGAACTCAAACAGCAAAAGAAGTACTTCCTCATCAACGAAACAGCCTACTAGGGTTGTGCAACTCAACAACAACCTAGACTAATAAATGCCGTGAATAATAATGCATACATAACAGAAAGAGTTTATAATCTAAATCTGGTGTCTGCTAGGCGAATAAAGTCTAGCTGGGATGTAGTAGGCTAGGAAACAATGGCTGAGCAAGCGGCTCGTAGCCTAGCGAAGTCCTTAAGGCTGTGCGGCCAAATTATGTTAATTGACGGGGTGCTCTCTTGAGAGATCCAGATCGCTAGTATCTGGTTCTCTCCTAGCGACTCTCTCAAAGTCAAAGCAAACGAGTTAGCACAGTGTTGGGTGGCAGAGGCAAAAGCCCTCACTCGCAACACAGTGCTAAACTCACAAGGTACACAGTCAGAAAGACCACCTAGGCTTCCCACGTCTCCGTTGCGATTGTACAGGTTCAACAAAACCTAGTACACATGGAAATCACAACACCAGTAGCCTTATCCCAGTCTAGCATTAAATCCCCCAGCAGACCACCAAGATACAGGACGGGAGACACCGTGAGTGTGTCAACCTCTACAGACAAAATTGGTAACCCTTCCAAAATGCCTAACTAAACATGTGTTATCTGAGAGCTTCAGCATATAATACGATGGCCGATATATGAAATCGTGCAGAACCAAAGGGAAGTTATGATATTAAATAGAGTAGAAGAATGAGAGGTAAGAAGTTGAGAGAGAGGGAGAAAGTGCTCTATAGGTAGAAGTCGGGAGACAGGGGGGGCAAGGGACATGTGAAGGGTATGCTAGTCAGGAAAGCTCTGAGGAGAATAGCTCCTCTGGACCCCTCCAGGATCACACACAAAGGCACGGTGGTCAGCCAATCACAGGCCGCTACGTCACCCGGCAGCAGGCCTGCAGAAGGCGCCAGGAACCACCAGCCAATCAAAACCGAGAGAAAAGACCACGCGGGCGAACACTCCTCCGGGAGGGAGGAGGAGGAAAAGCAACTCTCACCTCCCCCACCCTGCTCGCTCGCTCTCTCTCTCTCCTTCACTATAATGCATCTTATGTTCAACTCATGATATAAAATACAATGCATTGTCACAGGCGAAAACAAAGACCACTTCTACCCTGCCTGTGACATGACGATTCACAAGAAAGAAAGTACAACATTGTAGACAGACTGTAGCCCATTTCACTGCCCTGGCGAGTGCTAGTGGCTACCGGGAGGCGATTCTGCCAATGCTGGCAGGCGTCACAGTTAGAACCCATGCTATATGTCTACTTCCCATCACCCAGTGGCAGTAAAATATCTGGCACAGTTCCCAACAAAACATTTTACAAAATGATAACCCTCCCCACCATAATAGGTTAAATCATATGTAGTTATGCTCCTCAAGAGCGAGCTTCTCTAGCCCAGCATTCTGAGAGGAGTGCAACTCAGAATTACTGCTATAACATACTGAACAAATTCAACTATCAAAGAGTTTTTATTTTATTTTTATGTTATTAATTTGTTTATTTCGGCTGTGCTATAGGGGCAAGCCTAGTTTTTTTCTTCTGTACCAAACGCTCAACTCCTGCTTTACGACCCAATACGCTGGGCTACAACCGTGAGCCAACAAGCACCAAGCGCAAAATACTATTCAAACTAAAGCAGGAGGCTACCCGTGTGTCAATCTACCCAGGATCATATACCCTTGAAAGACAACCTGCAACCACGTTGTCACAACCGGCAATATGGCGTATGTCCAGGCTATACTCCCGTAACACCAGCGACCACCCGGTCAGCCTCATATTCCGATTGTGAAACTGTTCCAAGAACTTGAGAGGGTGATGATCTGTGTAAACTACAACGACCGGACCATAGGCTGGAACATAGACCTCGAAATGCCCAAGCACAACAGCCAGTAGCTCCTTCTCGACAACAGAGCAGCCCCCCTCGGCTGAATTGAACTTGTCCGAGCAGAAACTAACAGGATGCTCCAGCCCATCATCGTCCTCTTGCATAAGGACGGCACCAGCCCCCACACCACTAGCATCCGTTGCTAGTTGGAAAGGTAGGCTAAAGTCAGGGGCCCTGAGGATCGGGTGAGTGCACAACAGGTGTTTTACTACTCTAAACGCCTTCTCACACTCAGGCGCCTATTTGACTTTCTTATCCTTCCAGTTATCCTCCACCTGAGCTTGACTGTCCCGTTCTCCTTCTCCACCTTGACTGCTAAACGTCATCACCGGCACAGTGAGAGGCTCAGGGGGGTGCCTCACATACTCCTTCATGAGATTAACGTGACATAACTGATTGCGCTTCTGTCTGTCTGGAGTGGCTACCAAGTAATCCAGGTCCGATAACTTCTCAACCACCCTATAAGGACCAGTGTACTTCGCGGATAAGGGGTGACTTACAAGGGGCAGTAGAATCAACACCTCCTGACCCACGTGAAACTCCCTGAGTTTAACCTTGAGGTCGTACCTGTCCTTCATGAGGGCCTGAGAGCTAGTCAAATTACGGCCAGCCAACTCCAGACTGCGCAACATCCGTTCTCGACTGTCGAGGACATACTTGAGCATAGAACAAGGTTTTTCTGCACCCTCCCATATTTCTTTAACCATATGGAGAGGCCCTCTGACACGGTGTCCAAAGACGAGCTCATTAGGGCTGAATCCCAAACTTTCCCCAGGTACCTCCCGTGCAGCAAATAAAACATATAGTAGGCCAAGATCCCAATCTTTCCCATTCTCAAAGCAATAACAACGAAGCATAGATTTTAAGGTTGAGTGCCATCGCTCTAACACACCCTGGCTCTCCGGATGATACGCAGATGACACAACCGTAACAATCCCATGCTGCTGCATCGTTTGAACAAAGAGGTTAGAAGTGAAGTTGTATCCTTGGTCTGACTGAATCCCCTGCGGGTAACCATACCGGGAAAAATACACTAGCTAGTTCCGGACCACCGTCTTCGCTGACCCATTTCTCATAGGGTACACGTCGGGGTACCTTGTTGCTACCTCCATGATGGTCAGGGGATACTTGTAAAAATCTCCCGACTGTGCATCACTGTCCTCCTTCAACTCGACAGCACCGGTACCACATTCAAGAACCTCCGGGTCTTCTAATTGCAATTTATGAATGTCCGAAGGAGCAAGCTTATCTAAGTGTTTGCGAAACAACTCATGCCCCCCCCTCCTACATTGAATTTAGCCTCCCGTTGCTCTCTCTCTGTGTATCGTTGCTGTCTCTTCGTCTTTATAGGCCCATCCTCTGCCTTCTTAGTAACAGTTAATGGGTCTTCTCCAGACTCGAAAATTGGTCCTAATAATGAGTCCCCGAGAATGTCCGTTGATACTAAACTCTCAACCGCATCAACTTTCAACCCCTTCTCGGTACCTTTCCTCCGCTTGTCTAATGACTGTTGACCAGAATGTGACTCCCTGGATGAAAGAGATCTGGTGACAGCACACGCCATAGGTTGCACCTGACACTTCTCAACCCACTCCTGCTCCTCCCTACTCACGTTGGCCGGCTTCTCGGCAACGACTAAGGGTGGAGCCTGAGAAGTAGGCCCTGCAAAGTCGTTGCCGAGAAGGAGGTCGACGCCCCCAACAGGTAACTTCTCCACAATTCCTACATCCAGGTCACGAGCCACACCATCAACTTCCATCTTCATTCTTACAAGTGGGTATGACCTTGTTGCATTAACTCCCTGAACCACAACCACCCGCGCTGTATTTACAGGTTTACCAGTGAAATTTCTCAACAGTGTTTGCGATGCCCCAGTGTCACGCAAAATTCTCACCTCATGTCTTCTACCCCCCCACTCCACCCAACCGAGTCCCCTGTGGTCACTAAAGGCATCACGGACAGGGAATAAGCCTTCCGGATCCTTCTGCACTGGCAGTGTATTTACCTCGGAAGAATTGCCTCTAACAAACTCCGATGTCCTCTTGAACACTCCAATGCCTTGAGCAAAAGACACGGCTGCCGGAGGAGGTCGACTAGGGCACTCATTTGCCTTATGATCCTCCTGGTGGCAACTAAAACACATAAATTTCGGTTTCGGCTTATACTGTGATGTAAAAGGCCCCTGACTTTTCTTATACGGCGTGGTGTAAGGTTTGGATTCAGTTTTAGTTTCATTGCTCTTTTGTTTAAATGTGTCATTGCTACGGGGAGGGGGAGGATAACGGTCCTTAGCACTTGCATCGTACTTCTGTGAGGACCCGCAACCCCGAATCAACGACAGCCGTCGATCAGCCATTTCTGCTGCTTCGACTAGAGTTCTTGGGTTTTTCTCCTTTAAGTTCAAAGTCAGATCACCGCCCGTGCTCCTAAAGAACTGCTCATCATTAACTGCTTAATTCCATCAAATGTTGTGACCTTCTCAGATCGGAGCCAGTTCCCCATAGCATCGGACAAGTCCCGGGCGTGTTCCAAAAAGGTGCTATCTCTTCCCTTAGTACACCCCGGAACTTCAAACGGTAAGTTTCTGGTTGCAGTTCGTAAGCCCTCAGGACAGCCTCCTTGAGATCCTCATACACAATACATGACTCCAAAGGCAACGCATCGTAGGCTTTAAAACCCTTGCCTATTAATCTAGAGGATAAAAGTGCTGCCCATTTATTCTCTGGCCACTGGTGTTCCTGGCACTTCTCAAAGCGTGCGAAAAATTCTGTTACACCACTCATCAAACACCGGAACCAGTTTCAATAAGTGCGAGAGAGATTGATCATCAACACGGTTACCAGCCCCAAGTCGTTGTCCCGTTGTCTCTACTCGCATGTTGGCACAGTACCTAGTCGACTCTAAATCAGCTTGGATTTTTGCTAGCTCTATGTGCTGAGACTGCTGACTGATAGTTTTGCTCTCTTCTATCTTGGCTAATTCTATTTGCTGCTCAGATACCCTGATAGCCTTTCTCTCTTCGATCCTAGCTGATTCTATTTGCTGCTGATGCTGAAGCTTAGCTAATTCGAGCTTAAACAATAATTCTGGAGATAACCCTTGAGGAGGTGAAGGTGCTACAATGTTTGAAATTACCGGTGGTCCCCCCAGGGGCAACCCACCCTGCCAGTCACCACCCAACTGTGGAAGCGTACCCGGGGTCGGCAAACCACTGGGATGGCTGGGAGTCGAGTGTAGGGGAAGCATGGCCGAAGGGCTCTGAGCACTCAACCCATCTCGCTCACCAGTCACCCTGCCCAGTACACACGTTATCAAGTTCCCTGGTCATGCTGCCAGTACCCGGATGACCGATAGCTGTGGCCAGGCATTGAAGACCGTACCGATCCATACCCTCCAACCGCTCGGCAGTAACAGGCCATTGCAAAAATATCCTAGCATCCTCCTCACAGTTCACCTGATTAACCATTTCATCATACTGCTGTTCCTCAGTTTCGACATTACGTACTGCGTCTCCATTCTCCTCTGATCCGGTATAAGACATGATGCTCACAAAAATTTCCCACCTCAATATTCAGAAAAGAAGCACCCCAAACTCTTATACCTCAATATACACACACAAATTCTCGGAAATACTCAAGGGCTATACTATGTTGCAAAAAAAAAAAAAAATAAATATTCCCCAAAACAACAAATGTTCCCTGCTAATAAATGTAGGTTCACCAAATCCTAGGTAAGGTCACCATTTGTTACGACTGAGGTTTAAATATAGCAGGGCTCTTATTCATTGGACTAGTAATGGCATAAATGCTACAACGGAAAGCGCTAGATCCAACCTCTGTTGTATATTCCCAGTGAACAAAGAACACAAATAATCTCCAGAGTTCTATATGCAATAATAGGTTATCAAACTCTCAATAAATGTGCGTCTACTCTAGGCTTAATGTTATGTGAAAACAGCCTATTACTACCTATAACCCAAGGTGCTAGGTTATGGTATGCAAAGTAAGGTGGTAAGAGAAGTTACAGCTTACGTTACTTTAATCAATAAATGTCAGGCACTCCTGCATGAAAGAAAGTGCACTAAAGTCCTTCAACACCAATAAGGAATCTTCTTTAAATGTTAGATGCTATCAAGATGCTCGAATCGGAAATGGAACCCAAAAAGGCAGGCAGCGGAACAATGCTCGTGCAGGCTATGCACACAAAAAGGCAGGATATATAATGCAGTCGGAGCCAAGAATATCCTAAACGCTACAACAATAATAATAATCGCCACGACAATGCAGTATTCCTATCAACAAAAAGAGCCTAAGTCGTTTGTGTCTAAATACATCAAACTAGGCTGCGAAATGCTTGTGTAATCATAAACGGGTATGCATAATAAGAGTAATTGGTTTAATATACTTAATGTCTACTATGACTGATAAAGTCTAGCTAGAGTCAATGATACAAGATACTGGTGCGCATGGCATGCCGAATAGCCTAGTGCAAATCTCAAGTCTGTGCGTCAAATATTACGTTATAATGAAGGGTAGCTCTCTTGAGAAACCTTAATACCGAAGTATTAAGTGTTCTCCTGGCGTACCTCAAAGACAAACAACCGAGCCTAGAACAGTGCAGAATGGTATAGGCAAAAAGCCCTTATTCGTGCATGCTCTACTCTCAATGGCACACAGACTAGAATTTACCCAATCAACTCCAGTTCTCAGGTATGTAGTGCAGCTTTTAACTAAAGCCAGCACCCATCAGAAACAATACCTTATAGTATCAGACTCCTAGTCTAGCATTATCTAATCCAGCAGAACACTAATAATTATAGGAAGCGGTACTGAACAATATGAATGCCAACCAATGCTTCGTGATCAACTTATCTTAACAACTAACATACATGGGTTATATAAGACCTTAATGCACAATACAACTGACCAGCATGAAGCTGATTATGCAGAGTTAACCAGAGGGGGTATAATATTAATAAAAGGTGGTGAAAGATATGGGAAATGAGAGAGATAGGCAGAGGAAAAGGTTCTCAGGTGCAGATAGGGGGACAGATATCAAAGGGATAAGAAGGATGCATTCTAGAGACCAGATCTGAGGGAGAGAGTGGCAAGAGAGCTGTATATATACTAGCACTAGCTCGCACCGCGTAAGCAAAGCGATAACAAGTCCTCCAGGCAATTCCAAAGAGGCCAACCAACCATGATGTCACCAAGCATGTCAAGAGCATTGCAACGTCCCAAAGCTGCTCGTCGGTGCAGCTTTTTCTTTAGCAATATAAGGGGACTTCACTCTAACATCAATTCTGTACACCAATTTCTTCAAGCAGAATCCCCAACTCTCCTTTTTTTGACAGAGACTCAAGTAACATCCACATCTGACACGTCTAGATTTAATTTTCCAGGTTATCAACTGCTCCAAAATTTCAGAACTAAAGGAGGTGTATGTTGCTTCGCAAAATCTGAAATTGCCCTGGAGGAGGTTACTAGTTTCAATTGTCCCTATTTTGATTATTCTATATACAAATTAATTTCTGCTGGTAAATTTAAATACATATGTTGCATCTACCGTTCCCCAAATACTCCTCCAGAGCAAAGTCTTTTTGATTCTCTGTCCTCACAACTCCGTGTCCTCAACTTAAATGCTTCTTCTGAAATCACTGTGTTGGGTGATTTTAATGTCCATAATGTTGAATGGCTCACTTATTCAGCCAGGACTGATGATGCTGGTCTTGAATGTGAGCTATTTGCAGACTCATTTAATCTCACTCAACTAGTCAACCAACCCACCCGTGTACCAGATAATCCTAATCATAATTCCCACCTACTAGACTTATTTTTAACAACCAATTCAGAAAATTATGATGTTACAGTGAGGTCCCCGCTTGGATCTTCTGATCACTGTCTAATACAGGCCACCTGTCTATCACCTACCACACCTTCCCACTCTGAACCTGTTTTGGTGACTAAATGGCATTACGATAGGGCAGACTAGGAGGGTCTTCAAGGTTTCTTTATTGATATTCCCTGGACCTTTCTTTTCTAATGATGCACACTCCACCTTGAGCCACATACAAGATTTTGTAAAAATTGGAATGGAAACTTTTATTCCTCATCAAAAGTACAGTAAAAGATCTAATTCACCTAAATGGTTTGACCATAATTGTGCTAGAGTAACTGAACAAAAAGCAATAGCCTACAATGCATACACAAGATCAAAAACACATGAAGCCTTTAATTACTTTAGAAACATCAGAAATCATGCCAAAACTGTATTAAACCTAACTAAATCAAACTTTCTCCACAAGCAGGCAAATAAACTTCCAAATGATAACACAATATTTTGGTCTACTCTTAACTCATTTAAATCCAACTTCACTACTGCTTCATCCATTCCACCATTAAAATCTCAGACTGGCAATCTTGTAAGTGACCCACGAGGTAAAGCTAACCTTCTTGCGGATATTTTCTCCACCAACTCAACCTTAGATGAAATAAATCAAGATGTCCCTGTACTTAATTTTAATTCGCCTGAAATTCCCTCACTTAAGATCCACACCAGACATGTCAAAACTATTTTGCAGAATCTCTCGGTAGATAAGGCTCCTGGTCCAGATGAAATTCCTCCAATAGTACTTAAGAATTGCTCCTTGGTGCTCGCTCCTGTATTGGCAAATTTTTTCCGTCTGTGTACTCATACCTCATGCTTCCCAGTACCCTGGAAAGAAGCAAACATCCATCCAGTTCCTAAAAAAGGTGCCTCTTCAGATCCATCAAACTACAGACCAATAGCTATAACTTCCACTCTTGGTAAAGTCTTTGAAATTATATTACATAATCACATAATTAAGCATCTTGAGAATAATAAATTAATCAGTGATAGGCAATATGGTTTTAGACGATGTCGATCAACTGCAGACATGCTTTGCCTTCTTACGCATCAAATCAACCAAGCTACAGACCAACATGGTGAAACACATACAATAGCACTGGATATATCAAAGGCATTTGATAGAGTCTGGCATCAATCCTTATTGTCGAAGATGTTCAACTACGGCCTTGCATCATTAGTTCCACTAATTTCTTCTTATCTTCATAACAGAAAAATATGTGTAATGGTAGATGGCCTTTATTCTCAATTTCACTCAATAAATGCTGGTGTTCCCCAGGGATCAGTTTTGGCCCCAATTCTGTTCCTCATTCATATCAATGATCTCATATCTACCACTCATAATCCAATACATTCCTACGCAGATGACTCAACACTCCACAGTTCCTTCACATTTACCAATTCTGTCACCCAACCCGATCTTATAAATTCAAAAATAAACACTGCAATTTCTCTGAACCAGGACCTTTCTAGAATTGATGGATGGGGACAAAAGAATCTAGTTTCCTTTAATGCACAGAAAACCAAGTACATTCAATTTTCTAACCGACAGAATATCACTGACTCCCATATTTTTTAATGATGTAAATATTCCCACTTCCCCTAGTATTGACATTCTCGGTGTAACATTAACTACTAACTTGAGCTGGACACATTATGTTAGAAGCATTGCTAAGAATGCCTCTAAAAAACTGGGACTCCTGTACAGAGTTCGAGAATTCTTCACTGACGAGCAGTTGGCCGTGATATATAAAAGTCGTGTGCGTTCTCAGATGGATTACTGTTCACCTCTGTGGGGTGGAAGTGGAGTGGTTGCATTGAGGCAGTTGGACAAAATTCAAAATAAAGCCATTAGATTAATCAATAACCCTGCAATCACACAGGACCTTCCTACATTATCCATACGAAGAAACGTTGCATCCCTTGCATTATTCTACAGATATTTTCACAGCAATTGTTCCGAGGAACTTGCTTCAATTGTGCCGCCTCTCCACATCTTTCCCCGTAGAACTAGGGCAGCTGAGAGCGCCCATATATTTACACTTTCTCCTCCATAATGCAGAACTTCTGCTTATCAGAATTCATTTATCCCCAGAGCTACTACTCTTTGGAATTCACTTCCCTCGAATTGCTTTCCACAAACTTACAATCTACAAATGTTTAAATCCAGTTGTTACAAACATGTTATGAATGGAGGATGCCTTTAGGCACATGGACCTTTTTGTTTTATCTGTTTTTCCTTCATGGTAAAAAAACTCCTCCAACCAATCTCCAAGAGGCTAGCCAGCCGTGACGTCATCGAGCATGGCAAAAAACACTGCGCGCCTCCTCTCACTCTGTTCTACTCTCTCTCTCTCTCTCTCTCAAATCCTATCATTCCTACTAATGATAAAACTTATACTTTGCAATTAAATATATAAAGCCTTGACATGGGCGAAAACAAAGAGCCTTTCTGGACTGCCCATGACACGAGCTTTCATATGAAATAAAGCACACAATACTACATCAACTGTAGCCACATCCACTGCCCTGGCGATCCTAGCGAGTCCCTGTAGGACAAGCCATGCGGTTCTAACGGAGTGGTTAACGTCACAAGGGTAAAACCACCCGCTTGGCGGGTAGTAGAAGTTACTGACGGGCCCGCTCGTAAAGCGTTAATAACATCTTTATGTCCGAAATTTGTGGACTCGACCGAAATATACTCGTCTAAGAATTTTGTTTCGAGTTTCATTTTGAATTGATCTTTGGAAGTTTGATTTGATTGACATTTTCTTGGAGTATTCTATTTTGGAATCGTTCAATTAATTTTTTTTTCTGTTCAGTTCTATCTTAGTGAATTTTTCCTAAGCTGAATTTGTTTTCCCTTCACGTTTATTTAGAGTTAATTTTTGTTGGATCACAGGATATTTTAGTCTTGTGTTTTTCATTGTTTTTTAACGAGTTAGCTTACTGTACAATTGGGTCCAGTTAAGTAATCTTTATTCTAAAGTATAACCATATTGTTTTAGAGTTTAATTCATACGTTTAATTACCGTAGAATTCTCATGGAAGTCCTTGCTTCATTTAAAGAGAACGTGATATTTTATGTTCATTTTCTGGGGGGTGCCCAGAGAGACTAAAATCATCTATTATTTAGATTGTTTACATGAAACATTGGCTATAGTTTATCTAATATAGATGTTTAATTTCACTGTTTTGGCTTATTTCATTGAAAAGAGATATTTTTGGAAAATAATTTTGGAGTATGTTTGAAAACTGAAATATATGTCCCGGGTATATATATATATATATATATATTTTTTTTTTTTTTTGGTGTGGTCTTCGTTGGAAGAACGGCCATAGAGGAATAAAGAAATATTAGTATATCTTATTAATTATTATTTGAGACTTTATTTTTGAAAAACAAATTCTCAACATTTGTATGTGTTGTGTGGAATTTTATGATTTGATGATAAAATAAACTGTAGGAGTTTATTTATTAATATCTGTATGTAAGGTACTTGAATTAACTTCTAAGCGGGTTTTTTATTTGGTTTTGGTTTTCGGTGGTTTTATTTTTATTTTTTTTGTGAAATTTAGTTGCCCATGTGTGGTATAAATTTGTTGATGGTTTTTTATTATTGTAAATCCTTGTTTTTTGTTTGTGTGTGTGTGGGTTTAATGTACTTATTTTGGAATTAAGTGTGCATTAGGTTGTAACAACGAGTGTGTGATATATATTCTATATTTTAGGGTTGGCCATAGGGTTTGGCCATTGGAATACCGGTACTGTCTAGCTGACGGCTGAAAATAATATATTTCCGAATTTTATTCGAATGTTTGTGTTTATTTATTTGCGCAATGATTTTTTTCTTCAGAATAGGAAGATATTATTTTACACCACGGGATGTGGCTTGCTGTGCTTAATATTGATATATATCACGTTCCTATAGATAGGATGTATATTCCTTTTATTTTACATCAGGTTTTAACTGGGTGTTTTGGTTTTAATTTTGTTTTATCAAACTTGGAAGGTTTTCATTTTTTTTTTTTTTTTTTTTTTTTATATAAACTTGGATATTATTTATATTCGCGCCACGGGTCTAACCTAAGTGGACTATTGTGTTTATTTATTTTATTCTTTTTATTTTATCCTAAGAATTAGGACTTAATTTTTTCCCCTGCAGTATTCATTTTTACCATGGATTTAATTTTGTTTTTGTTTGCAGCTGTATATTTTAGTTTTTACCTTGTTTTATAAGTCTGTATTTCTTTGCTTTGTTAATCGATCTACAGCAGACATATCATTATTATTATGTCTTTGTTTTTGTTTTATCTTATTGGGATTTTGTTTGAAGATAATACCTACGATATTTTTCTTTTGCAATTTTTGTTGTTCACTGTCTTAGCAATGTTGTTTGCTTTGTTCAATTTTTAATCCGTTCTTTATAATTTTACGATACATTTATTTTTTATTAACAGAATACTTAGAACATTTTCATTCCACTTTCGATTTGTTCAACTGAAATTTGTGTTTAATCTTTAACTTAATTATTTTACTCATATAATCTTAAGTATCTGCCTTGCGGTGGATACGCAAGTCATATTTTAGAGAGGGCATATTACATTTCATGATTATACTATTTGCTATGCAACCATTATAACCATCTCTCATATAATTTTAAGGTAGTATACTTACTATGAATGATCTTTATGCAGGTAGCTATACATTCTGAGGGGGTATTCATTGTAACTCTTTGTAACTTCCCCCTTGGTTCCTTTCCCACACTATTAAAGCTTACTCTAGCACCTTGTTGTCGCCCAGGCACTGATCGTATGACCAATAACGATCACGTGTTGTAGAGGTGTTTCGAGGCGACCAGAGAGGTATTGAGAGTTAGATAGACTTTAACAACGGGCACGAGAACATAGCCCAGATATTCCTCTCAATATAGGAAATTCTCTATTACTTATATATTAGTACATCTGTACTGTAGATCTATTTCAGTTGGTACTTGAATAAATATCAAAGTTGGTTGGATACCATATTCTTTCCTTATCCCCTTTACCTATATATAATATGTATAAGGTATAAGTGGGATGGTGGCGGCAATACAATTATCTACCTAATTAATATAATTATCATCAACGAGCAGAGAACGAGAGCTGAGATCAACCTACACTTCAATCTACAATCAACCTATAACTAAAACATAATATTTAACTCCTTGGGAAGCCATGAAAAGAGTGAAGTTGGGGAAAGCACCAGGAACATATGGAGTGTGTGGGGAAATGCTGAGGTATGGTGGTGAGATAGTGATCGAATGGGTATGACAAATGTGTAAACTAGCATGGGAGAAGGGGAGTGCACCTGATGACTGGAAGACAGGCATAATAGTCCCCCTATATAAGGGTAAAGGGGAAAGAGGAGTGTGTGGTAACCACCGAGGAATAAGTCTTCTAAGAGTAGAAGGGAAGGTGAACTGTATCATCAGCAAACAGCAGAACAGGTAGCTTTCACTCATTTCCCTCCCTTATCAGCGATACACCAACATCCACTGCTCTTACCTGTATCTCTTTCATGACTCCATCCATATATAAACTAAACAACCACAGAGACATCACACACCCTTGTTTCAACCCAACATTCAGGTCAAAGAACTCGCTCTGCTCATTCTCCACACATACTGCCGCCTTTGCACCCTCATACATGCTCTTCACTGCTTTCAGCAACTTGCCATCTACTCCATATATTCTAAGTACTTTCCTCATACCTTCTCTATCCACTCTGTCATAGGCCTTTTCCAAGTCCATAAAGGCAACATACACCTTATATTGTTTCTTCAGACATTTCTCCACAACACAATTCACGGTAAAAATCTGATCTACAAATCCTCTTCCCTTCCTAAAACCGCCCTGCTCGTCACCTATCCATTTCTCCGTTCTCGCTCTCACTCTCTCAATCACTACCCTACTGTTCGGATGAGCGACAATAAATGGGAGTTGCAGGGTCTGGTAAATGTGTTTTGGAACAGTGTGCGAAAACGGAATCTGAAGGTAAATACGGGGAAGAGCAATGTTATGGTCTTTGAGAGGGGTGAAGCCACAGAGTATGAGGTGAAGTTGAACGGTCAGGCTATGGAGATTGTCAGCTCATTTAAGTATCTGGGCAGTGTGTTGAGTAGAGATGGGACTATGGATGAAGAAGTGCGGGAGAGTGTGCAACAGGGTAAGCGGGATGTACGAACGTTGAAAGCAGTAACAACAAATAGGGTAGTCAGTATGGAAGTGAAGAAGTCCTTGCATGACAGTGTGGTAATCCTGATACTGACTTACGGAAGCGAAGCATGGACGTTCGAGAAGAGACTCGGAGTGAGAGTGGTGGAAATGAGTTATTCAAGAAGTGCATGCAGAGCTACATGGAGGGATAGACAGACGAATGAGGAAGTCAGAAGGAGGTACGGTGTGGTGGAAAGTGTGAAAAGGAACAAGTTGAAATGGTTCGGCCATATGGAACGTATGGAGCGAGAGAATGACTAAGAGGGTGTATGAGAGCGAGGTGGAAGGACAGAGAGGGAGAGGTGGATGGATGGAGTGAGGAAGTATATGGATGAAGGCGGTGCTGGTTGGGAGGAGGGGCGTCGACTGACTGGGGACAGAGGTGCATGGGAGCGGTTCGTTCTTGGCCACCCCTTCGGGGATCACGGAGTCAGGCAATCTATATATATATACGGTATATACAGTATATATATATATACAGTATATAGTATATATAGTATATATATATATATATATATATATATATATGTATATATATATATGTATATATATATACAGTATAAATTATATACTGGTATATATATATATATATATATATATATATATATATATATATATATATATATATACACAGTATATATGCCGCCATATAGGCATATAAACAAACACATAATTATACACACTGATAAAAGCACACATACATTAGTAGATACATTAGATACATAGACACGATACATATATACATTGACAAAAACACACACACAAACATACATTAATATATTCATACACACAATACATACAGTATAAACAAACACATATACACATTGACAAAAGCACACACACAAACATACATTAATAGATTCATAGACACAATACATATAAACAAATACATATGCACATTGACAAAAACACACACTCACATATACATAGTAGATTCATATACACAATACATATAAACAAACACATATGCACACTGACAAAATCACACACACAACCATACATTAAACATTCATAGACACAATACATAATTATAAACAAACACATAATTATACGGATTGACAAAAACACACACACAAACATACATTAATCCGTCTAATCCCAGTGACGGCTACTGGCCGTCAGTAGATATGTCACTCCCCAGTGACGGCTAGTAGCTGTCAGTAATGTAATTTCCTTGTAACTGCCTGTATCAGGCTGTAACTGGTACCACAACCGTTTGAGCACTGCTCTCGATATGGCAACGTTGCTCAGCTTATATAAGACCCTCTGAAGGCTGGGGGAGCCAGTATTCCTTTATCTCTTGCTGTGGAAGGTTCTTCTATCCTGCCCTTTTGGCCACATTGCTTGGGACTGGGAGGGACTTTTATTACTGTATTCTACGGTACAGTAGGGGTTAAGAGATTCATAGACACAATCATAGACTACAGTAGATCTGGACTGGACACGAATATGGAACTTTGCAGTAAGGGACCCAAAATCGGAGAACAAAGCCGCAAGTTTGAGCCTCGAAACCGCGAAAATGTGATATTTTAGCGGTTTCGAGGTTCGAACTTGGGGGTTCGTTCTCCGATTTTGGGTCCCTTACTGCAAAGTTCCATTTTCGTGTCCAGTCCAGATCTACTGTAGTCTATGACACAATACATATAAACAAACACATATACACATTGACAAAACACACACATACATACATTAATAGATCATTAGGCACAATACTTATAAACAAATACATATACACATTGACAAACACACACACACAAACATACATTAATAGATTCATAGACACAATACATATAAACAAACACATAATACACATTGACAAACACACATACGTACATTAGTAGATTCATAGTCATACAGTATAAACCAACACATATACACATTGACAAAAACACACAAACATACATTAGTAGATACATAGACACAAGATATATAAACAAACACATATACACAATGACAAAAATAACACTCAGATATACATTATTAGATACGTAGACACGATAGCTCTAGTGAGTCTATTAATGCTGACACATATATAAATCCTCACCAGCAACTTTGATCGAGGCAACCAGTACGAAATTGTGGATACTTACAGTACGTTTGTAATAGCTCTGCTTCAGATACGAGAGGTTAGTGATCACAATGATTACTCTTATTATAATAACTGAGCTACGGATAAGCACTATATAATATTACACATATAAATCCCTAGAAAAACGCAATAAATAAAAAAAAAAAAAATATTACCCATTAAAGACATCGAAGCAGACACTACACGAAAACGTACGGACGACCACCAAAGAAACATCCACATGCAGACGCAAACAAAAGGAGAAACAAACAACATGCAAACAGATGTACACTCACGCGTACTAAAGGTTGCTCAGGGTTGGGTCCTTCGTCCCCCTCTTCCACCCTGGGCAGGTGGAAGGGGGGAGTCGGGTCCAAGTCTACCCCACCTTCCTCCTCTAGCTGCCAGTTAGTGATTACGCACGTTTGTTCTCATGTATTGTAAATTATAGCTAAACCATCATTGCACACGCTTACAATGACCAACATAACATTTATTAGAAATGTATTAATACAATATGTATTATTGTATTCCCAAAATGATTCTCTATGCACACAACGTGGGTTGCACGAATCTCGGCTGTGGTTGTATTATCTCTCTCTTTCTCTCTCTCTCTGAACACGCAGACTACGAGGTTAGTTCATTGAAGTTATTAAAATGCTTAATGGGTTTGACAATGTGGATTATAGCAAAATGTTCTGCCTCAATATAACACGCAAATATGGCTGGAAGTTAGAATTGAAAACAGTTCAGCACTAGTATTTGTAAAAACTTGTTCACATATAAGATCTGTTTTACCTGGAACAAACTTCCCTCAGATGTTAACATTTCCTCAGTAGAGCAGTTCAAGACAATAATATAGTATTTTTCACAATCTGTCATGAGTTTAGTGCACTAAACAGCGTCTTTCCATCCACCTCGAGTATCTCCCGTCGCATTCATTCGATGCACATGAGTTGATGGTAAAACTATTAAACCAAATCTTTAGTTGGAGTTTTGTAAAGGTGAGAGGCTGGCATCACACACACAGACAGAGGCGGGGGAAGTGAGGGGCTCGATAATCAAACCTTACTATAAGTTAACACCGACTTTGATCGTAAGTCATATCGAGTTCTACATTAAATTGATTGAAAAATTAGTGCATAAGCCACATACTGTAGAATGAAATACGTGGTATTGAATAAATGGAAGAAACTGAAGAAATTATAAACGAAACAATTACAAACAGTCACAACACTATTCCAGCCAATCTTTGCGTGTTGTCCTTTCCTTTGATGTTAAAAAGACCCGACTTTCATAAGTGATTTGAAAAACTAGGAATATTCGTAGAGGTTGATGTGTATGGCTATGAGGGTGAATATGTTATCCTTAATACTGTAGGAGATTGGGCTTAATTACGGGATCATTATATCAACTGAGATTAAAATCTTGGACCGTAGAAAGTGTGTGCGATGAGAGAGAGGCAGAGGCAGAAGACCACTTCAGCCGAGATCCGTTGTATGCATAGAGACTCATTTCGGGAATACAATTACATATTGTATTAATACATTCCTAATAAATGTTATGTTGGTCATTGTAAGCGTGTGCAATGATGGTTTAGGTATAATTTACAATACATGAGAACAAACGTGCCTAATCACTAACTGGCAGCTAGAGGAGGAAGGTGTGGGAGTTGGGGATAGTTTGGAGGAGAAAGGTGGGGTAGACTTGGACCCGACTCCCCCCTTCCACCTGCCCAGGGTGGAGGAGGGGCTGAGCAACCTTTAGTACGCGTGAGTGTACATGCAAAGAGTAGTCAGACAAACAGAGGAGGTAGGCAGTATATTGACCGAGTTATCCAGAGGGAAACTCCATAAGCTCCTGGATCAAAGGACACTACCAGCCCTAGTTTTATCACTCTTATATTGCTTCTTTGGGGACCTTGCTTTCCCTCCAGATAGATACATGAAGAGATAGATTGATATATATAGATATATAGACAGATAGATAGATAGATAGATAAATAGATCTATTCATTCCTCAAAAATAATAAACAAAATCCCATTAATCTGGTTTAATTTGTTCTCTCTCTACTTCCCTCTATCTCTCCTTGTCTATCTATCTATCTATCTATGTTTCGATAGATAGATGCTGATCAATGTAAAAAGATAGAGAGATATAATATGAGCCGATAGACTCGATCATGTTTGTTATTTTCTGAGAAATATGTTTCATGCCCGGGTTCAATAATACACTGCTTTTTAGGTAAACGAGATAGAGAGGGAGAGAGCCTGGACATATTAATCTGTGAGAGCCAACAGGGAGGCTGGTTAGATGGATGAATAGAGTGATGCCGATTATAGTATATCTTTAGTGATATGAAAATAGACACAGTGATAGATAAACTTAGATAAGTAATAGATAGAGCAAGAAATACAAAGATAAACATAGATAGTGAGAGAGTATGATTGATGGTGATATATATATATATATATATTATATACAGTATATATATATATATATGTATACAGTATATATATATATATATATATATATATATATATATATATATATATATATTCTTTTTCCTATGTGAGTGAGGGAGACAAAAGGCAGAATTGTTTGTATCGAGTACTTCCCCAAGATTTGAAAGAGTGACAGGGCCAAAATCAAGGGACGTTCGAGCCAAAATGCCTGGACACACAGAGTTTGAAGCAATTTAATTCATAGGAAGAGGGAAAGACTGATTCTGGGAAAGAGTTTGAGAGCTCAGCAGTTGAATAAAAAACAGTCTGAGAATGCCATTTTACTCATGGGTTGGAGAGTTGCACAGAATAGGGGTGGGATTGTGTTGCAAGACGGGTACTATGTACCCTACGTAGAGGAGGTGGTATACACTGGGAAAGCTCTGAGGAACATTGATTACTATAGTAGCGATAGAATAGCGAGAGAGATGCAACATTGCGGCAAATAGAGAGAGATTGCAGAGAGTTGGTGAGTGGGCGGGAGTTAATGATACGAAAGGCTTTCCTTTCTACTTTGTCTAGGAGTGCGGTGTGAGAGAATCCTCCCCACACATGTGAACAATACTCAATACAAGGATGCACTGCACCCTTGTACAGAGCAAGAAGCTGTGCAGGGGTAAACAAAAACTTAAGGCGGTTGAGCACACCCATCGTCTGGGAGGCTGCCTTAGCAAGACTGGTAATATGGTCCTTCCAAGTGAGAGCAGAAGAAAAAGAGACACCGAGAATGCCATTGAGCGAAGATGAAGGATTGATTTTTGTATTTGTTGAATTGTAAGGGATAGTTCTCTGGAGGTTATGGATGGGTAGTAAGATGAAGAAATTGGGTTTTAGAAGCATTAAAGGCAACAAGGTTTTCTCTGCCCCAATTGGATATTGTAGTTAGATCAGAAGATAAATGTTGCATGGCTTCATTACTTTTGATTTTGATGGATTGCTGGCTGTGACGTTCAGGAAAACTAATTGAGTAGTGTAAGGTAGAGTTGTCTGCATATGAATGGATGGGACTGGAGGTACAGTTGAGAAGATCATTTATGAAAATTAGAAAGAGAATGGGAGATAGGACAGAGCCCTGAGGAACACCACAGTTGATAATTTGAGCAAGTGAATGGTGGCCGTCCAAAACTGCAGCTATGTAATGGATGGAAAGGAAATTAGAGACAAAGGCATAGATGGGGTGATATAACCCGTAGGAGGGTAGTTTGAAAATAAGGGATTAGTGCCAGGCTCTATCGAAGGCCTTCGATATGTCTAGCGCAACAGAAAAAGTCTCACCGAAGTACCGAAAGGAGGATGATCAAGAGTTAGCAAGATAAGAAAGAAGATCACCAGTAGAGCCAAGAAAGCCATACTGGCGGTCTGAGAGTAGGTTATGGGAAGATAAATGCTTAAGACATTTTGAGACAAGAATAGTTAAAAAAAACTTTAGAGATGCAAGAAATGAGAGCAATTGGACGATAGTTAGAGGTTTGAGAGCGGTCACCCTTCTTTGGGACAGGTTGAGTGAGAGCAAATTTCCAACAAGAATGGAAGTTGATAGTGGCTAGACAGAGACGGAAGACTTTGCCTAGGCAGGGAGTCAGCATATAAGCAAATTTTTTAAGTACAATAGGAGGAACACCATTCGGTCTGTACGCCTTCTCCGTATTAAGCCAAGAGAGGGTGGAAAGTACATCCTTGGAAGAGATTATGATGTTAGGCATAAGTGAGAGAGAGAGAGAGAGAGATGAAGAGGGAGGAATAGCATCGGAATCATCTAAAGTGGAATCTTTAGCGAAAGTGTTAGCGAAGAATTCGGCTTTATCAGGAAGAAGTGACGGTGGTGCCATCCAAGTGGAAAAGAGAGGGGAAAGACGAAAAAAGAAAAATTGTTGAAGAGGTTTTTTGCTAGATGCCAGAAGGCTTGAGAAGAGCTAGAGTTCGAATAGTTCAGTGCATTTATTATTGATGAAAGAATGTTTGGCGAGTTGAAGAACAGATTTGGCTTGATTCCGGGCAGAAACATAGGAAGTATGAGATTCTTTAATTTGAATGCGACGGTACAGTTTGAATGCTTCCTCCTTATTGTGAACAGCAGTAGAGCAAGCGAGAGTAAACCAAGATTTGTTTTGCATTAGACTGAGAGAAAGAAAACGGAATGTACGATTCCATGCCCGAGAGGATTACCTCGGTAATGCGTTCAGCACTCTCAGAGGATCCCCGGCAACGGAAGCAAAAGTCATTCCATGAGAAATCAAAGAAGTACTGCCGAAGAGCCTCTCGGTCGGCAGCGTCAAAGTGCCACAAGCGCAGCCGGCTGGGAGGATCGAATGGCCATACCAGAGAGATAGGACAGGTGACAGAGATAAGTTTATGGTCGGAGGAGCACAAAGGAGAGAAAAGATTTACAGTATAAGCAGAAGTTAGAAATAAGTCAAGAATGTCGGGCCGATCTCCGAAGCGATCCGGCATACGGGTGGGTTGCTGGACTAACTGCTCTAGGCCATTTAGAATAGAAAAGATGTAGACTTGTTCACCAGGTTGGTCAGAGAGGAGAGCCATTGGAGGTGGTGAATGTTGAAATCTCCTTGGATGGAGGTTTCTGTGGAAGGAGAAATAGACAAAATGTGTTCCACTTTAGAAGTTAGATAGTCAAATAATTTCGGATAGTCAGTAGAATTAGGGGAGATAAACAGCGCAGAAATATTTAGTTTAGGAGTGACAAGACATCTTTATCCAGAGAGTTGAGAATTCAGAAGTCAAAGTTGGGAACACAAGAGAGAGTGAGATTGTTGCGCAAATATACGCAATATCCATATTTGGCTTGAAATTGAGGATAGAGATAGTAGGAGGATACAGAGAAGGGTTTGCTGTCAGTAGTCCGAGACACCTGAGTTTCGGTGAGAAAGAGAATATCAGGGTTGGCAGAGGAGAGTTAGAGGAAAGGCCACGAATGTTGCAGAAATTTATAGTAAGAGTAGAATGTAGTGGTCCAGAGCATCTTAAGGAATCGTTGCCATGGGTCAGTCCAGGGCATTTCTGTTACCCCCTCCCCCTGGGGACTCCATGGCCGGTTGTGGTTGCATCATAATTTTTTTGTTTTAGGAAGAAAGGTAGTGTAGTGTGTAAAGTGTTTGTAGTATAATGTATTGAAAGGAGGAGAATGTGTTTTAGAGTACAGGCTGGGGTTGCCCTCAATATTGATGAGGCACATAAAAGATCAGCTCGGGAGGCCATGTGGTGAAACAGGAGTTCCAGCTGTCTTTATCAACTACCTAGCGCTCCCCGGGAGTACCGCCCTGTTCGGCTGGTGCCTACATCCTCCTCCTAACAGACTTTATTCTAACACAATAAAGCTGAATAAAGTTGTCTAATATTTGCCAGAATATAATGAAAAGGATGTCACCAATACTGAATGGGTTAAAGGGAAGACATTATTAATATCTTCCAAAATAATTTACCTAACTTCTCAAAATTTTCCATTTCTGCTTTATTTCGAATTAATCCTGTACATTATGTATTTTCGACCTTCCTTTTATCTTCCGGTCCCTCTAACTATTGCTGCGAACTTTCATCATTGATCATTTCTGCTTCCACAGGAACCAATAGTTTACATTGTTCATCTTTTAACTTGTCGTTCCCCGCCTTCCTTTACAGGTTGTGGTCTTCCAATTAGAGAGTGAGACATTGGGGAAAGTATATGGTGTGTTCCTCAAAGTTATACCATTATGTGAATTGTGGAGAAGGAAGGAGGGAGAAAAGAGGAGAAGAAGAGGGGGGAACTGATTGAGATAACGCCGAGAATGAAAAGTGTGTGTGTTTGTGCGTGCGTGTGTGTGTGTGTGTGTGTGTGAAAGAGAGAGGGGTTTCGGTGTATTTATACTTATGTACTTCTGAAAGAGAGTGAGAGTAAATTTACAATATGTAATAATAATTTATCTATTTATTTATTGTCCAACGCCTTGATTCTATATAGGTGGTGACCACGAATGAATCGCCTCCCTATTATGAGAACATTGGATAGCTTGTTCCAGGGGTAGGTCGGTAGACCAATTATTACTCCTTGCTGTGCACTACTTAGTGTTAATCCTTAAATTGATAGCTATATTAGGATTGTGTGCGGTTAGAAGAAAAAAACCACAAAACAAGAAGGCATATACTGTATATTCAGGTGGATGAGAGTCGTCGTCAGCCTCGGTTTCAAACCCATGAAGGGGATTAACCGTTTTACAACTCTCTATTATTTCACAGGGTGAAACAGGTTGGTGGATGGAATAGCCACCCACCACTGCTGAAAAGTTACCCAGAGGGCCTCAGAGTCCGACGGACCCTAAGTTGGGTGGTCAATTCTGTAAGTCCTTCAATAAACTGGCACAGATTGTATTTCTCACTTGGGACTGGTTTGCTTGGGGGCGTTTTGTATATGGCCACCCTCATAATGGGGAAATATGGCGTCCGGCAATATATAGATAGATAGATATTTAAATTGTAGGACATATCGATAGAACGATAGACACACAGCATGATAAAATTGGCGTGATCTACAAATTCTCAGTGAACCAGAACAACCAACGACTGGCAAACATCTAATTGAATCCTTTTCAAATTTTTATTTTTGAAAATTTTCTCATTTCCATTTTCCGCATATTTCTTTACTGCAGATAGATGTTGGCACAGATATAGCCTATATAAATTGTTTTATGTTATTGCACTCTTTATTATTCAACGGCTATAGTTATTGGTTTCTGTGTATCATGGTGCAGTATTTAGTTAATATTATTGTATTATATATTAGTGGAATTCTCTCTCGTACTTTCTTCCTCTCTCTCTCTCTCTCACTCTCTCAAGTATGCCCCCTTGGTACAGTAGAGACATTGGCAAGGCAATAAGGAAAAGGAATCAACTCCACAAACTTGTAAAAAATAACACAAACACTGAAGTAATTAAAAACTTGTACAAAAATAGTAGAAGGAAAGTGAAAAAAATAATTAGGGCGAACAAACAAAACTACGAAATGACTATTGCCAGAGAAAGTGCCACAAACCCCAAAAAATTCTACAGTTACGTAAATAAAAATAAACAGATCAAAAAGCGGAATCGGACCGCTAATAGAAGATGGCCAGACAATAACAGGTGACACAAACACGGCAAATCTGCTCAACAAATATTTTGGCTCAGTTTTCACAGAAGAAATTATCGATCATACCCTTGAAAATAACACCTCAACTCATGTGATAGAAGATTTCACCATCAGTGTTAGCGAAGTACAAAGCAAATTGAGTAATTTAAATGTAAATAAAACCCCGGGACCCGACATGCTCCACCCGAAAATAATTAAGAATGTTAAGGACGAAATAGCAAAACCCCTGACACAACTATTTAACTTATCATTACTACAGGGGATTGTACCGAGTGATTGGAAAGATGCGAACATTACGCCGATATACAAGAAGGGTAGCAAGGCCAAAGCGAGTAATTACAGACCAATTAGTCTAACTTCAATTGTAGGAAAAATCATGGAAAAAATCATTAGAGATAAGATAGTAGATTACCTCGAATCAAACAACCTAATCAAAAATAGTCAACACGGCTTTAGATCAAATAAGTCATGCCTAACAAATTTGATTGAATTTTATAACAAACTATTCACATATAACGACATGACGAAATCACTAGATATAATCTTCTTGGACTTTCAAAAAGCTTTCGACAAGGTGCCTCACCGAAAACTATTGGCTAAACTGGAGAGGATAGGTATCAAAGGTGAAATTCATTCTTGGATAAAAAATTGGCTTACAGGCAGAAGACAGAGTGGTGATAAATGGAGTGGAATCGGAGTGGGAGCCTGTCACTAGTGGAGTTCCACAGGGTTCAGTCCTTGGACCGGTCCTGTTTCTCATTTACATTAACGATATTGATGTAGGGGTAAACTACACCATTTCCAAATTCGCCGACGATACAAAAATAGGAAATACAGTCCTGAACGAAGATGATAGAAATGCGTTGCAATCTGATTTAAACAAGATATCAGAGTGGTCGAAAAAATGGCAGATGCCCTTAAATGTCGATAAATGTCAGGTGCTGCAGGTTGGTAGCAGAAATATGAAATACAAATACGAAATGAATGGCAAACAAATAAAAACCGCAACGATAGTAAAAGACCTAGGGGTACTAATATCTGAAAACCTAAAAACTTCAGACCAATGTATAGCAGCTGCAAATAAGGCAAACATAGCATTGGTCTTTATTAAACGAAAATTTACATATAAACATGAAAACGTAATAGTGCCACTGTTCAAAAGTATGGTGAGGCCCCACCTTGAATATGGTGTGCAGTTCTGGTCACCTTATCTGATCAAGGACATTGTAAGACTCGAGTCAGTACAGCGTAGAGCGACGAAGATGATACCCTCATTAAGAAATAAACCATATGAAGAAAGACTTAAACGATTGAACCTGTTCTCATTAAAAAAGAGGAGGTTGAGGGGTCAGCTTATTGAGTGCTTTAAGATACTAAAAGGTTTCGACAAAGTCGATGTAAATGCACTATTCACATTAAACAATACTAATCAAACTCGCGGAAATGGAATGAAATTAAAAACCAAAAAGGCAAACCTAGATGTCACAAAGAGTTTCTTCACCTACAGTGTGGCGACAGAGTGGAATAAACTACCAGCGAGAGTGGTGGAGAGCGACACAATAAACGCTTTCAAGGGAAGGCTTGACCTCTATCTGCAGAGGGCTGGGGTGATATGAAAAAAAAAAAAAAAATTATGTAAGTGTATGTGTGTGCACTGTACAGTATGTATATATATACTGTATATATATGTATGTATGTATGTATGTGTATATATGTGTGTGTATGTGTGTATATGTATGTACCGGTGTATATATATATATATATATATATATATATATATATATATATATATGCATATATACATATATAGTTTGTAAGGCCAGACTGCCTAGTAAGGACCTTGTGGTCTGTGTATCTATGTAGCTCTCTCTCTCTCTTTTCTGTAATGCACGCGTGTTTTGACAGGGCCTTAAAAATAAATCCCCCCATGTAACCTATATATATATACAGTATATATATATATATATATATATATAATAAAGAGAAGAACCAACGCCGTAATGAATAATAACAACATCTTGTATGACGTTTCGAGAATCGCTGTTCTCATCTTCAGGCCTATAATTAAGATACAGCTAAAATTACATAATGAAGAGCAACAGTGGGACGTAGAGGGGGGCTTTATTTACCCGTATAGTAGGAGAGTTCGGAATAGGTGGGATCAATAAACGAGATAATTGTTTACCTATATATGTTTCCGTGAAATTAACGGGAAAGCCATTTGAGAAGAGGGTTTATTTAATAAATAAAAGTTCTCTATGAAGTGCCATATAATTCGAACAAATATGAAAAGGACTGATTACTAGAGTACTAATCAGGTTACGTTTATATTGAGTGGGAATTGATGACGAAAACTTTGTGGTTAAGCCGGTAAATGTTAGTTTTCATATTTGTTCAAATTATATGGCACTTCATAGAGAACTTTTATTTATTAAACAAACCCTCTTCTCAAATGGCTTCCCCCTTAATTTCACGGAAACATATATAGGTAAACAATTATCTCGTTTATTGGTCCCACCCATTCCGAACTCTCCAACGGTAAATAAAGCCCTCTACGTCCCACTGATATATTTAGGTAAACAAAGTTTTGCACTTTGTAATAAACTGTCAAAACTCTTTACAGAATGTTATCCCCAAGTGTCCGTCAGAATTGTATTCAGAAACACTAATGCCCCTTTCCCACTCATGCGATTTCATACGATTTTCATCGCCGACACCCATAAATTGGCACATTCGTGACATGTCGGACAGCAATCGTATACCCTCGCATAATAATCGTATGACTCGCAAGGCCTCGCAAGGGCCCTCGTGGGTCATCGCAAATGTTCGGTTTGTTCAAAATTTTGGACGAGGACTCACGAGAGTTCGTAGCCCTCGCAAGCTTCGTCGAGCATCGCAGAGGGATCTGCGAAGCCCTGTGAGAACATCGGCGACATCGGCAAGATATCGTGGAGGGTTTCGCACAAAAAAACCTTTGCACGGATGCTCACCGATGCTCTCAGATGCTCTGCTCGCCGATGCTCGACGATGCTTGCGAGAACATCGACGATGCCAAAGAGCACCTTCGGCGAGGTGGGTAAAACAAAATGATTAGGCCTATAGTGAGCCTGTCAACCCTTTTTTCTATGCACCTCTCTTGGGAGGTTCACCTGTTTGTTTTCTCTTTATCTCTTTTCTCTCTTTCTCTGGTTTGTATCCATTCAGCCCCATTCAGCCAACTGTTTTAAGACGTTTATTCCCATCCAAGTATCGATATCTTCCTGGCAAGCGATAGCGAACCAACATTATATGGAGAAATCCGGCTTCGCCGGAGAATTTTTTCTATCGAAAAAGGTACAAATTTAGCTTGCTCTCAACAACCAAATTTATATATGTTGGCTCGCTACCGCTCACCAGGAAAATATTGAAACCTGGATGGGGGTAAACGTCTTAAAACAGTAGGCTGAACGGGGCCGAACGCATACAAGGCAAAGAGAGAGGGAGAGAAAGAGAAAAACAAAAAAACGAGGAGAGAGGGAGAGAAAGAGAAAACCAAAAAGGCGAGGTGGGCTCAATTAAGCCGTAACGCAAACATTGAGCTCACCTCGCTGTTTTTGTTTCTTTTTCTCTCCCTCTCTCCTCGTTTTTTATTTTCTCTTTCTCTCCTTCTCTCTTTGCCTTGTATCCGTTCGGCCCCGTTCAGCCCACTGTTGTAAGACGTTTATCCCCATCCAAGTATCGATATCTACCTGGCAAGCGATAGCGAACCAGCATTATATGAAGAAATCCGGCTTCACCGGAGACATTTTTCTATCGAAAAATGTACAAATTTAGCTTGCTCTTAACAAAAACATTTTTAATTATGTTGGCTCGCTACCGCTCACCAGGAAAATATTGAAACCTGGATGGGGTAAACGTCTTAAAATAGTAGGCTGAACGGGGCCGAACGGATACAAGGCAAAGAGAGAGGGAGAGAAAGAGAAAACAAAAAAGAACGAGGAGAGAGAAAGAGAAAACAAAAAAAGGTGAGGTGGGCTCAATGTTTGCGTTATGGCTTAATTGAGCCCACCTCGCCTCTTTTTTTCTCTTTCTCTCCCTCTCTCCTCGTTTTTTTTTCTCTTTCTCTCCCTCTCTATTTGCCTTGTATCCGTTCGGCCCCGTTCAGCCTACTGTTTTAAGACGTTTACCCCCATCCAGGTTTCAATATTTTCCTGGTGAGCGGTAGCGAGTCAACATATATTTTTTGTTTTGAGAGCAAGCTAAATTTGTACATTATTAGATAGAAAAACGTCTCCGGCGAAGCATTGCCAATCTCCGAATTAAGGGAAGATGGGTCGTTTTTCGGGTCCCCTTTCTTCCTCATGGTTAACCCCATTAGTTTTCATATTTTATGATGTTCGGCCCATTAGTTTGGTGATTTTAAGACATTTCACCCCATTTCGTTGTCAATAATAAGACTTTCGGTCATCGCTTGAATCGCCGTAAACGTACCAGAACATTCGGCGAGTTTTCTTTCACCATCACATGATGTCGCAAGATATTTTTGAAAATGTGACATTCCTCGCAGAGATCATCGGCGAAACATTGCTCACTTCGCCGATAACGTCGCACAAGGCGGCGATTGCGTCGCATGCATCGGCGACATCTTCGCCGAGTATAATTTGTTATCTGTTTGTAACGGTCAAAATCGTAGACGTCGCAGACATTCGTTGCGAATTGACAAGACTACGTCCTCGGCGACGAAAATCGTATGAAGTCGCATAAGTGGGAAAGGGGCATAACACGATCAAGAACTGGTTCAGACTCAAAGATACGATTCCTGATTTTCTGCAGTCTTCAGTCGTTTATCAATACACGTGTATGAGATGTAAGTCTCGGTACATTGGTAAGACCTGTAGACAACTCAGGACTCGAATCCGCGAGCACCAGGGCCGTTCTTTTAGAACCGGACAGTTTCTTTCTAAACCTTCGTTTTCCGCCATACGTGATCACTCGCACTCCCAGGACCATCCCATACATTACACCCAGTTTAACATTCTGTCCAGTCATAGCTCTCAACTAGATCTACGAATATGTGAGGCTCTACACACCCATCTAGCTAAACCCGAAATAGGTACCCATGATTCCCCTTTCGATTTACTCTGTTTCTAATAACTGTACTTGCCTACTTTTGCTTTCACACATTTTCTTGTCTTTCACTTAATATAATTAATGTTCACGATTTAAGGATTATTATTATTATTTTATTTGTATTTATATATTTTGACCATGTTTACTCCAGCTTTGATATTTAAGTTCTCCCATGTTCATTCCTTTCATTACTCTTATGTATAATTAAACTAGCATTTATATTTTTAGTCACAATGTTGCTCTTCATTATGTAATTTTGGCTGTATCTTAATTATAGTCCTGAAGGTGAGAACAGCGATTATCGAAACATATAAGATGGTGGTATTATAAATTCCTACGTTGGTTCTTCTCTTTATTATCAAGTTACGCTTTCCAAGTAACCAATCTATTGCGTATATATATATATATATATATATATATATATATATATATATATATATACAGATACAGTAAATATATATATATATATATATACAGTATATATATATATATATATATATATATATATATATATTTTTGTTTTTTTGTTACGAGGGGAGGTTTGGGGAAAGCAGATGCTCTAATAGCCTAGCCCACAGCACTATCCAAAGAGAAACGCCGTAGCAAAAACAACAATGCCGTAAGTCATGCACTCAACACTGCCCACAGTACTACACTAACCCTACAACAGACACGCTCCTAATATCGGACTCAAACACCAAGACATGTAGGTTCTCTAGGATAAGGGGTTATCTTCCTGTTTGCTCTATTAAAGCAGTAATAAAGGAGACACAACAAAATATCTACTGTCTCAGAGCCGGGGCCTATCCGACTCGGGTTGATTGTGCTATTAGTATTTCAAGAGTACTTCTAAGAGTATTCTAAACTGAGCAACAATGCCAAAACATAATACTGCTAGACTCGCAGAAAAATTCATAGCATGCCCAGTCGCTCAGGAACCGAGAATAATACGAAACAAAAATCATAGGAAGAGTCCAATGCAGTAGCCTAACACATGAAACACAAGGGTTGACATCTCAGTAGGTTAGTGCTGGCTGTTAAACAGCTGTTCCAACCAAGCCAGTTACTAAACCACTGTAGATGTCAACCTAAATAATACATAATATAAACATACAATAATAATTCACAATGCAGCAGAATAAAGGAAAGACAGGGAAGAGTAGTGAGAAGCTTACACCTAAGATTGCCAAAAAGCTGCAGTAATCCTAGCTAACAAAAATGCATATCATTCTAGAAGGCAAACTAATAAGCTTAAGACAAAATAGAGATGCTTAAAATGACTCCAGACCAGCCTTACTACTTTACAATAAGGAACACAAGAATATCTGCAGGTATTAACACCTAACGAGTGGCCTAGGTGGTAAATAATATGTAGCCACCAGCGGGGTGTTTTTA
>CM064524.1:9143332-9148332 GCA_032716605.1 Paralithodes platypus
TAATTATGATCTTGCACTCAATAGCAGTATGAATAGATTTGCTAATAAAGTAAGAGAACTAAAATGAATATATAAAAACAACTATATGTACTACCCCAATAGAGATGGATTTTGTTTAGTCATTCCATTATTTCCCTCCCTCATCAGCTTTCTTTTCTTTTTGCGCAAATGTTTCAAAGCATAATGAAGGAAAATTTTGTAATTCGGCAAAGGAGTTGGAACTACAAAATGTTTTAATATATGCACCCATTATGCAGCCTGAGGAAGAATTAATGCTGGCCAGATTTTTCTCTATCTATCTTCACATCTGATGTATTTGTCTATTAACCCGGCAGCTGCAGGAAGACTCATAAGATGTTCTACTGGGTGGCTGCGGGAAGACTCATAAGATCATTGGCCTAAAAAAAAAAATTTAAAACACCCCAGTGGCACTAAAAAAAAAGCAATTTGTGTTTAGGGGAGATAATTTTCTTCCATTACTTGCTACCACTCTTACACATGTGTTCCCCCCCCCCTTAATTATCAGGTATTTTCTCTATTATTCCCGATACTTATCAAGTATTTTCGTAGGAGGACGGGTGGGTGAGAGAGGAGGGTGGACGGGTGTAAATCCGACCCTCCAACCCTCCCCTGGCCTCTCAGTGCTATGCGAGAGACAAAGGAGTACAAAGGAGTATAAAGGAAATCAAGCAACAACAGATCTAGTGACCCTTCTAGGCTGCTTGTCCTCCAAAACACTGAGGATCAAGTGTCCAAACAGTGGTTTAGAGTGGGTAAGGGAACATTGGAAAGGGAATTACTGCCCTGGAACTAATGTCCGTCGCAGGATTAGGAAGTTAGTAGGGGACAGATGGGTTAGTAACTGAGGGGGGAATAAAATAAAGTTATTCATTTACAAACGCAGTCAGTCGTGGGTTTGATGCGAGATATTTGTCTAGGCGGAGTTTAAATGAATCGACGGTGATGCAGTCTCTAACGTCTCGGGGAAGCCCATTCCACAAGTTGACAACTCGATTGAAGAAGAAATTCTTAGATTCGTGTGAGTTAAAAGATTTACCAATAATTTTGCAACCGTTTCCCCGCGTGTAATTAGATTGGTCGATAGTGAAGTACTTATATTACTACAGTTCATATTGTCGATGCCTTTGATGATTTTGAACACTTGAATTAAGTCACCTCTTAATCTGCGCTGGGTTAAAGGAAATAGATTTAATTCTCTAAGACGCTCTTTGTATGGTTTGTTCTTTAGGCTAGGTATCATTTTGGTAACTCTACGTTGAACTCGTTCTAGCTTGTTTAGATCTTTTTGGTAATAAGGGCACCAGCATTGAATGCAGTATTCCAGAAGAGGGCGGACTAAGGAATTGTAAAGGGTTAGGATAACTTCTTTGGACTTATGCTCAAATGACCTGCCTATAAAGCCAATTATTTTGTTTGCCTACTTAACAACTTCTGAACATTGTTGACTCGGGTTTAGGTTACTCGATATTGTTACTCCCAGATCGGTTTCTCTGTTTACATTCTTAAGCTGAGTGCCATTCATCGAATAGTTTGCTTTCTCATTTAGGTATCCGATACGTAGTACTTTACATTTATCCGCATTGAAACTCATTTGCCAAATTTGGGCCCAACATGACAATTTATCTAGATGGTGTTGCATATCGTCAACTTGTTCTTTTGAGAGTACGCTATTTGCAATTTTTGTATCGTCAGCAAATTTTGAGATTGTACAGGTGAGACCCTCATCTATGTCGTTGATGTAAATTAGAAAGAGAATTGGTCCCAGTACGGATCCCTGGGGTACCCCGCTCCTTACATTGGTCCATTTAGATGCTTTACCGTTTATGACTACTCTTTGCTTTCTGTCGCTGAGCCAATTTTCTATCCATTTCAACACACCGTCTTGTATTCCATGCGCTTTTAGTTTTAGCAGTAAACGTTTGTGGGGAACTTTGTCAAAGGCCTTTTGAAAATCAAGGTATATAATATCTACAGCTTTACTCTCATCGTAGAGGTTGAGGATATCGTGGAAGAAGTCTAAGAGGTTTGTTAAACAGGAACGTTTTTTTACGAAAGCCGTGTTAAGTATAGTATGTTATTTTCCTCTAAGTGATTTACGAGTCTGTCTCTTATGACCGTTTCTAGCATTTTACATACAACTGAGGTTAAGCTAATTGGACGATAGTTACTGGGTAGGGATTTGCTGCCTTTTTTTAATATTGGTGTTACGTTGGCTAGCTTTCACTGATCAGGCATAGTTCCAGACTGCAAGGATTTATTGAATAGTAATGTCAGTGGTTTGGAGAGCTCATCCTTAGCTTCCTTTAGAACTCTAGGTGAGATTGTATCAGGTCCAGGCGTTTTATTTACCTTGAGTTTATCTAAACAATTCAATACTTCTCTCTCTGTAACGGTGATATTGCTTAGAACATCTGAATTATCAATCTGAATCGGCGATGGTGTAGGGATATCACTGAGGTCTTCTGTTGTAAAAACTGATACAAAGAAGGTATTGAGGGCATTACTCATTTGTACTTCGTCTTTGGTGTATTCTCCATTTTCATCGACTAACGGTCCAACAGTTGAAGTAACTACTTTTTTCTTTCTGATATAACTATAGAATTCTTTCGGGTTTGTTTTACTTTGATTCGCAATATGTAACTCTAAGGTCTTTTTACTTTGCTTAATTAACTTTTTGGCTTTGCGTCGTAGCTCTACAAATTTTACCCGTTCTTCGTCATTTTGTGAGGATTTTAATCTATCATTAGCAATTTTGTTAGCAAGCAGGCAGTTTGAAATATCTTTATTCCACCATTTGGGCTTATTATTATGGCCTGGACGCCATATTTTCGATGGTATGCAGTCTTTCACTGCTTTTAGGTAAGTTGTTTCAAATAACTTCCAAGATGTATTTATGTCGTTATTGTTAATTAAATGGCTCCAGTCAGTTTCTTTAAACATAGCTCTAAGTTTATGGAAGTTTGCTTTCTTGAAATTAGGGACTTTTTCGATGCTGCTATTTGGTTCGTTACTAGTAAACTTTAAAGTGAAAGTTATCGTACGATGGTCGCTGTTACTGAATTCATCACCAACATTCAAATTTTCTATTAATTCTTCTTTTGTTGCAAGTACAATGTCAAGAACATTATTACCACGGGTCGGCGTTCGAACAAATTGATAAAGCGAACTCTCTTGCAAGTTCGTATACAAGTCATGTCCGGAGTGTGAAGTAAGAGTATCGCCCCACTTGGTCACAGGTAAATTAAAGTCGCCCAAAATTACGGTATCTTGTGAGTTACTTAAATATGCAATTTGTTCGTAAATTTCTCGGTCAGTTTGCACTGATTGAGCTGGAGGTCTGTATATTAACGCAAGTATTATTTTTGTACCTTTATTATTCTTTATTCGCACAAAAGATGTGTCGACGTTCACAATTTGAGGTTTTGACAAGAGGGTAGGGTTAAGCATTTCTTTGATATAAAGTAAAACGCCACCTCCATTTCTATTTATTCGGCTTTTTTCAAACATTACATAACCGGGAAGTGAATACTCTGCTAAAAAGTCTCTATCTTCGGTATTGAGCCAAGATTCTGTTATGCCAATCACATCATAATTTTCTGTAAACACTAGCTCCTCTAAATCTGAAAATTTATTGCATATGCTACGAGCGTTTGCATAGAAAACCTTTAAATTTGTTATTTTAGATCTCACGGAATGCTCTTTAATAATATTTTTGGTTCTTGTCGGATCTACGTTTATGTTCATGGCTGTCTTCGGTCCTTATCGCTGGTGGTCCTCGGTTGCCTCTGTTTTTTGCTTGGCGTTGGATGATTTATGTCACTGCTGCTTCTTCTCGGATGGCGTTTTTTGATCCATGGCTGCGGACTGCTTCGTGTAGGAGACGACCCATGTGTGCTGAACCCACAGAGTTTAGATGAGTGCCATCCTTGCGGAACAGAGTAGGCTGGTTGTAAAAGTTGTCCCAGAGGTTGATGAATTCAACTTCTTCCTTAAGACACAAATATTTTAGTCGGCTATTTGTGCTGAAGGCCTTGTCGTAGAATTTGTCAGGTGCGTCGATCTTGGGGAGAATGCCTGAGATTATGATATTCCTTGACTTGGTTTTGTAGTGCTGGAACACCTTCCGATATTTCTCCATCAACTCTTCGGATCTGGTGCGCATGACGTCATTTGAACCAGCATGGATGATAAAAAGGGTATTTTCATTTGCATCCTTTGTGGTATCTTCGAAGGCTTCCACAATGTCGTCCAGTCCAGTTCCTGGGATGCAAAATCTTTTTCGTCGATTTAGGACTCTGTCGCAGAACTCTTCGACCTGTCCTCGTAGGATGGAATCCCCATCGAGCCTGGTCTCTTCTGGTTCGTCTTCCATCTCTACCAAGATCTCAAATCTGTTTGACATTGTGACTGGTAGATGAGACCTTTTCTGCGTTGGCCGTGCACCGTTCCTCACTGGTGTAAATCTGGAAACCTGTGGTGGCGGGACTCTGCGTACAGGTCGGGGAGAGGAGTGGTTAGAACGGGGGCGAGGGGTTGGTACTGTTCGTGCTAGCAGGCTTCTTGCACGAGGAGTGGGGGAGAGACTAAGGTGAACAGGGCGGCTGTCCTGGTTTGATGTCGGCTCAGGTTCGTCAGAAGCATCTGCTGCAGTGGCTACTGCAGGTGTTGGATTGCTGGCAGATGACGTTAGGGCGGTAGTGGATGCTGGAGTTGAAACAATTGGAGTTAGTGATACTCCAACGTTGAGTGTTACAAACTGTTCAGTGATTCCAGCTTCCTGGTGAGGGCGTTGATCTTGTTGTGGGCTTCATCCAATTTTGCTGTCAAATCCTCTCGTTGCTGGCAGAGTCGGCAGACTTGTGGATCGGCAGGAGCAAACATGGAAGCACCAAACCTACCGGCGCAGTTCGTACAGGCACGAGGCATGGTGACGATCACTTTTTTCAGATCACTTCACTCGCTTAAAAACACTTAACTCA